>NPFG01000645.1:0-17796 GCA_002288965.1 Xylaria sp. MSU_SB201401
TGTCATATATACACACACACACACACACACACACACATATATATATATATATATATATATATATGTATGTAGGTGAGTGACTAAAAACGACTAAAGAATGACGCCGCGTCACTGGAGGTATCCGAGAATACTCGACATTTAGCGAGAGAGAAAGAGAGAGAGAGAGCTTGGCGACAGCCCCAAATAATCTCACGATACCAGTCTGGAGTTGAAAAGCAAAAAGAAAAGGAGGGAAAAAAAATCGAGAGCGGTGGACACATCTGCACACCTCCAGATAACGCGAGCCAAGACCTGCTGGGGTCACAGGCATGCTGCTTTGATTAGTCTAAGACGACTAGACGACTGCCGGCTTCCTTAAAATGGCAACGTTCTAGCACTGCAAGCGATACAACAACAGCGTGGAGTGTAACACGACATGGGAACTAATCCTCGATGATGAATGCTGTCGGCTTTGCCTTGGCACGACCATTACGACCGAGTCGTGCAGCTGTTTAGAATTACGATAAGAACAGGCTGTAATCTGGAATCAGCAGCATATCAGGGTTCTAACATCCAAGTGGACAGATATACTCGAGTTATTGAGGCTGATTTTCTGCTCAACAGCTACATAGATGGCGCAGACACAACAAGCGATGATTACGAGTCTCCCCACAGGATATGAAGATGTAGAATTACATATGGACAGACTCCATCTACCACCGGACAATCATGCCTCTCTTGCGTGAATACTTGCCACTAGCACATGAAGGCTATCATCGCTCAACCCGTACTGCGTAAGAGAAGCGGCGCTATCTGCGGTTGTTGCTCCCTATACTGATCCCCCAGTTGAAGACAGTGATCAGCTGCACGAACTCGCCTTTTGACCCGCTTCCATGGGTACTATACACGGCTCATTCGTGCTACAAGCCCCTCGTTCTCGTGAAGTCGATCCGCTGGTCTGGCACACACTTTCTGTTCTACAAACATCCATGAAAGCTTGGCTAACGGCTTGGCACCTTTTTGGGGACAAGCTGGCGGGCTCTGTATCGCAGAACAATTGAAACAACGTCGCCCAGATCCCTCACCGCCTTGCGCCCGCAGCCCACAGCAGAGGTCCGGAACGCGGAACGCGGACACCTATAACACCAAGTGCAATAGGTCGTCTCACAGGAAAGAATTTTCTTGCGGTCTGCAGATTTTCGATGCCCCTCTAACGATGCATATGTACTTGCGAATGAGAGACGGCGACGACGCACATGAGATCTCGAAAGAGTGCTATGGTTCACTCAGTATTACCTTGTGCAAAGAAGGGCTTGCGGAAATAGATGGAAACACTTGTGTTGGTATACGAAGTCCATTGGCCGTTGGGGAGGCTAGTACGGAGCTAGACTTAACTTCTCTCGGCAAGCTAACGGGGTTATCAAGCTGATCTACCGCAGATAACCCATTTCTGAAAACGGATACGCAGCGGAATTAGTAGGCGGTCGTTCATTCGCGGATCCCCTTTCGATGAACCCTGCCAAATACTAATCCGATCTAAGCTTAATCTGGCCCAACGAGCAGATTTATCCCAGTCATATCTGGAAATCCAACTTACACGAAATAGCAACCCTGGAGCCAATTGTCGTTGCTCCCTGAAACATGCAGTGTACAACTTCAAGCGACCACCACCTGCAAGACACCGATGCCGACAGCCGCAAGTCGGGCGCTTGAAGCACAACAGATTTCGAGAGCAGAAATGTCAGAGGTGAAACGTGGGAGCTTCGGATCTACCGGCACGCCAGTATACACTAATACCGCTATAATACCCCATTTGCCTCCAATCAAAGCAGCAGTCTCCGTGTAATGACGGCCGTTCTACTGACAATGATGGCCAAGATCAGATGCGTAAACTCTCCTTGGGCAAATGTCTCCCAGCTTTCTGCTTAATAAACCGCGACTCTTGAATCTGCCAAGCGCAGTCTGCTCAAATAGCTGCCATAAGTTTCAGATTCACCAATCTTGGGACGCAACTGATAATAATGCGCGACAATTTAAATGCCTGGCAACGCGCAGACAACCAATGATAGCACGACCCGATTTCTCGGCGGCTTATTATCAGGTCATGACCTACGAACTACGTGCCTACCATCACAGTTTCAACGTTTTTATGCTGATGCTATAACACCATCCTCTCTCACGAGGCAGAGCTCAACGACTAGTCTCGCCGCCTCGTACACCTGTGAGACAAATTGGGCGACGTGTTATCTAAAACAACAGAAAGTGGCACACCACTCAACGTCCGCGATCACATGAGCTGCAGCTTTCCGGCTGCGATAGTGAGAGACAAATACCATTGAATTATTCGAGACGCTGTTGTACTAATTACATCTAAGCACTCGGCGTCGGACAGCTCGTAGAATCAGGCCATACGTTCACGGATGCGTCGCCAAGGCGCAGAAGTTGATGAGAAGAGCAGCGAGATGACCTCATCCTGCTAATCCGGTATCCGGTATCCGAGAGTCAGGTCCGATTATACTGGTGCCATGGATTGCGGCTCTATAATCGGCGGCTCTGCGGAAAATCAACCTAGGGTGCTAAATTCCATTGGCCGTGTCGAATCCACAGCGAGTATCTACTTCTAACTTTGCATTATGGCAATGGGTTTGCTTGTGAAGCAGAAATAGTTTGTTTCATCGTACACGGACAACAATCAAGGTAGCACCAAGTCTTGACTGTGGTGCTTCATACGTTATCTATCACATGGGGACTTGTTTGACTCGCACTTCGCCTCGTCCGCCGCCAACAGCCATGTCTCATTGAAACGAACGAACGGCCTCTCCTGTGCCTACTTATAATATCTCACATAGGTGGTCTATGGCGTGTATGTCCACGTAACGCCGCTACTCAACAATGAGGTACGAATGCACAAAAGAACAAAAGCCCTTACGCTACGCTACGAACACGTTACTAGCGCTGGCGGCCCTTCTCCTTGCTTTGCTCATGAGTCGATAATAAACGCCTCAGAGATTGTCTCAGATAGTTTTGAACGCGATATTGAGACGTCGCATGCACTCTGGAACCCGGTTATCGGCCTCGTCTCGTTCGGTGTGCTGTAGACGGACCAATTCCGTCTCGCATCAACAACCTTACGCCACATATGGAGTCCGAAGCCAAAAATCTGCGGTAATGCTAGTGCTATCAACTCTTCTTGTTATGCATACAGAGTGTCTGAGAACAAATTTCTCGGAGATAATAGTGAGACAAAGACCTTGGGCCACCTAAAACTAGGCACCTTTTCTACTTCAGGTGAAGACAGGCAATACAACGATACACTAGTTTGCTATATTCCAGACAATGTCTCACGGGATCTCTCTTGGAGTCATCGGATGGTATTAGTACAAGCTGGCTCACGTAAGTCTTGTACCCCATAGTCTGACTGATCACGAGACCTTTTTCACATGCTAGTAGTACTGTCTGCTTATACGTGACTTTCACTTCTCCTTTGGAAATGTATTAGTTTTTTTTCTTCATCCCCAAAACTATGAATTGCTCAAGAACTTTCGCAACCTAACGCTCAGGGCTCTAGCTAGCGCGCTTGAGAACATGCTTACCTACCTATGTACAAGTATTTACTCCATCTGAATAGCTCATCCTCCACATTCCCACTTCACCATGCTCGGGTGACTGGAATTTTTTCTTTCTTTCTATCTAGATGTTGAGCCTTCGCGCGCCACCATCAACATGTTAAGTGGAAATATGAGTGGTTCCTGAACAATTCTCACAATCGTATACATCATACTGCGCACCTCAAACTCCTAGAAGACCCGACGATAGACACGAAACCGGATTTGCGACATCACGATACTACGTAGACTGCGCTAGCGCCAAGTGATGGATTGAGAGCAACCCTGTGGAACGGGTATAACGAAACCCACAAGTTGTGTTATAGGTGTAGAGCTAGAATATCAAACAGAGTGATGGGGAAGATGTCATTGCTTCTGGTATAAGGGAGTGCTTCCGATCAACTATAACTTGTATATTTTTAAATGATCAGGTCTCCCGCATCGCAGCGTGCCACAGGAGGTAATGGGAATTCTTGATGGGCTCAGAGCGGAGCTGCCAAACGCAGGTTAGCGGTACTTGCGAGAAGCTTGTTAAAAAGTTACAAAGTGCATGTGATCGACCCGCTTTGGCTATTTGGTATGTATTTCTTTGCAGCTTGTACTTATATCTAAGTACGGACGGTGAGAAACGAAACCATTCTTATACAGCATCTTGTAGTGACCGTTACCATCCCAAGTTCCCTCGTTACGCTTCGTCGCATAGAACTACTCCAGCATCCAGGTATTTCGCGGGCGCATGAAATGATGTTAGGCGTCTGCAGTAGTATTCAACTCTGTGCCGAGATTTAGCCATGTCAAAACTGCAATGGTCTGGCCTAACCGAATACGGAGATTCCTATTTGGGCCGGGCACGATGTCCACGATTCAGGCGTGCCCGACATCGTCGACACGTAGAATGAATATATATACCAGTTGAGAACAGCTTTGAATAGAGAACGTCCGATTTATTTAGATTTTGTGTTACTAGATACTTCACTATTTATTCTATTTGTTTATTCTCACCTCATAATTTAAGGGTCGTTGAGATAGAATGGCCAGCACGCAAAAGGACCCCGCACGAATCGAGGCGGCCAAGAGCCTCTCACACATACCGTGGGGTGAGGAATATGAGAAGATGATATCGGGGATGCTGTGAGTAAACTTCATTCCAATGCCAGGGCGTGTACTCTGCGGAAATTGCGAGTTATCCATATATTTCGTCTTGAACACTAAATACCTATAAGCTAAGCAACACTTCACAGCTACGACGCACAGGCGCCGGAGCTTGTAGAAGGCCGGTTCAAGACTAGACGGTTCATGAGCAAATACAACACACATTTCCCAGACGACGCCACACCCGATTCGCTCATGAAGGACAGAGAAGACATGTTGAAGGGGATCATGGGCAGCCTCGGCACGGACATCTACATCGAACCTCCTGTCAATTTCGACTATGGATGTAACATCAAGATCGGGGATCACTTTTACTCGAATTTCAAGTAAGTTTTGCTTATCCCCCTCCCGAATGCAAACGCAACCTTCCTAATGGGGGCTCTCTAATCATAAAAGTAACACTGGCTTATTATGCGTGTTGTTTTTTTTTAGTCTCGTGATATTGGACTGCGGCATGGTGACAATCGGGAACCGGGTCATGTTCGGCCCTTTCGTCTCGATCTTCGCGGCTACCCACGAGACGGAGGTCCAGTCGCGCCGCGAGGGGATCGAGTACGCCAGGCCCGTTGTCATCGGCGACGATTGCTGGATCGGCGGCAACACGACTATCATGCCGGGCGTGACGATCGGCAAGGGGTGCACAATTGGTGCTGGCAGTATTGTCACCAAGGACATACCAGATTTCTCCGTCGCTATCGGGACGCCCGCGAGAGTGGTGAAGAAGGTCACCCCAGTCCCCGACTTATGATTTTCTGAAACTTACTCATTCTTGTCACGTCTTGGGGCGCTGTTAGATGACTACTTGTCTGCGTAAATATTAGGACGTACGAGTGTAGATAGACTACAGACTAGACAGGGAATGAACAAATCGAATAATGATGAACTATTTGCTAGGAATATCGCCGTACCTAACGTTGGTCATCGTGTTATTGTCATGGAGTCGAAACTGCGGATACCACTTAGTAAGCTAATTTTCGGAAAGAATTGCCTGCAATGTATATGTTATAATGTCTGGAATAGACTGGGGCAGTATTGACATTCGAGGTCCAGCGAACACGGCTGAGGGGGGAAGCAATGGGTAGGCTGGACCAACAATGGTGATAACTTACAAAAGATACTCGTCGGTATCATCTTGACATATGAAGACGAACTCATCTAGACAAGAGGTAGGGGCTTGCCTAATAACCACAGGACTATAAGCGCCATTTTCTCAGGGTGAGATGTCTGATAGAAAAGTTGCGATAGTCGCTAGTCCTCCGACAGAGAACAAAACGCACCCCCATCTGAAGAAGGAGGATTGATAGTGGCTTCTTCACTAACACGCCCTCGTTATTGTTTTGATGGAGGCTTATGTGCAATTGGTCGCTCGTTCAATGAATGTCCCATGATCAGCATATAATACATACTTTAGCCTCATCGGTACTTTTATAATATCGTAATAATCTCCAGAGATCGTTCGGTGGTATATAGGAGTTATAATGGTGGATACTGGCTACTGAACCATACACGCCGCTAATTATAGGCGGCGTGTGTATGCAGGAACCGCCATTAATGGTACAACTAGACCTATGTAAGACAAGTTTTGGTGATGCGCTGATAAATAATACATTTCTAATCCTTTTTCTCTGACTGTGAGCGGGCCAGCTGTGGATCAGGTTCGATTTTCACAAGCCGGTCCAGGACCATACCGTCTTCAAGTGCGTAACCTCCCTCGTATCCAGCTTGTACTGGACACCATTAATAAACACGGGTGCAAATCCTTCGCCAGTCAGGCCCCGGCGGATGTTACCCAGAATAGTCGAGGAAGCTCTACCAGCGTCGCGGAAAGGGGCGGTCATGAGGTGGTTGAGCTCATATTCGCGCTCTTCTTTCCTGCGTTTCGCATCTTCCTGTTGTTTTAAAATTCTCTGCTTCTCGGAAAGAACCACAGGGCGAGTTGCCATCCGGTTCATTAGAACGACCTGTTCTGGTTTCACTTGGAAGTGCTTTAGTGGGAGTGGTATAGGCGCGATGCGCCTAGCGGCAACCTCCAATGTAATGGTTCGGGGTGGTGGTGCTACTCCTTGCAGCTGCGAGGACGGAAAGGGAAGAAGCTTGATTGACCGTATTATAGAGCTAGGGCGCAAGGCAAATACGGTGCCTATCGTGGCGAAAACGAAGCTGATCACGCCAAATCCGACTGGGACCCACGGTGAGATACCAGGAGGTAGGTTGTAGACATTGAGCCAACTATTGACGGCAGCAGAACTCATGCAGAAGAAAGCTGCTCCATAACTCGATATGAGGAACCCCGTTTGTGAGGCAGCTTCGTATAATACCGTAGGCGTGGGCTTCATTGCGAGCCGTTGAGCGTAGCTTAAATTAGAGGCACGATTTATTCTATTAGCGAGCGAGTCGGTAGTCGGTGGCTTGCTGGTGGTGGGAGGCGTTTTCTTCGTCTTATTTGTCTTGGATGACTTCGAAAGGGCACCGGATGACGAAAGACATCTCTGGTTTCGGGGATGGCCCGTAAGGAAGAGGAAAGGCGAATGTGCCGTTGCTCGCGCTGAAGACTCCAGGGAACTTCCTGGTCTTAGTGTGCTTCGCACAAGGAGGACGAGCGGGTGGGTGAAGCCCCGGCATTGGGGCATTGAGGACGCCATTGGCTTTTGTGAATTTACAATATGGCGGTGGCCGCAAGTCAAGAAGACGACAGGCTGTCGAGAGCGGCGTTGGAGCTTCGAAGAGCTCTGCTCTGCTAGGTCGCAGTTCTTCAAATATGTATTCGGCGATTTTTCTTGACGCCTTGGAGCCGCAGAGACGTTGGTACGATAAGGGTATTGAGCTTGGGTGGGGCCATCCCTGCGACAGGACCTACCCTGCAGTACCTAGGTACATGCCAGCAGTACCACTACCTGCTCTCCGATTGGGCTCCGAGAATTAGGTAGGGAGGAGGTAGGTACTTTAACTGTTGCGGACTGCCGCTGCGGAAAGTCCCCAACAAACTGAAATCGGAGATAAGCGTCGACTTCCCAAACGGTGCAAGTGTCTGCATACATAGCGAGTCCCGATAGTAAATAATAATCTCATAGTAATTAATCCTCAACTCCATTCGAAGCGACACGACCGGCTGAAAAAGTTCAATTCACTTGAGCTTCGGTTCCTCTCCCACCGCCAAACATGGCATCGTTTGCGACGGCTACACGCCTTTCTACGAGGCTGGTGAGCCGACGAGTCGCCCAAGATGCTGCTTCTCGAGGTTCGCATCCCATATCTACTCTCCGCGCACAGACAACACAACTACCTCCGACGTTGGTGCTATCGTAACTTCTGCTTACGCGCTACTCTCTCTGTTTAGGCTTTCGCACCTCTGCCGCCTCCCTCGCCGCTCAGAACTTCACCATGCCTGCGTTGTCGCCGACCATGACCGAAGGGAACATCGCTAGCTGGAAAGTCAAAGAGGGCGATTCATTCTCCGCCGGCGATGTGCTGCTCGAAATCGAGACCGACAAAGCCTCGATGGATGTCGAGGCCCAAGACGACGGCATCCTCATGAAGATTATGCAGGGTGATGGTAGCAAGGGCATTCAGGTTGGCACGAGAATAGGTGTTATTGCAGAGCCCGGCGACGACATCAGCCAGCTCGAGATCCCAGCCGATGAGAAGCCCGCTCAGTCGGCCAAGAAGGATGCGCCAGCTGAGAAAGAGGAACCCAAACAGTCCGCTAGCTCCGAGGGCAGTGGAGCTCAAAGGCAGCCGAGAAAGTCGGGAGAAAAGGCACCACCTCAGAAATATCCTCTTTATCCATCAGTGGCCCATTTGATCAAGGAGAATGGCCTGGATGAATCCGCGATCAGCGAGATGACACCTACGGGACCTGCCGGCCGACTGCTCAAAGGTGATGTCTTGGCCTACCTAGGAACCGTTTCGCCTAGTAAGCCAGTGGAGATCATGAAGCGCTTCAACCACAACGCTCACCTAGATCTCTCCAACATCAAGATTGCCGCCCCCAAGGAGGTGTCGAAGAAGGCTGATAAGGCTCCAGCTAAGGAGGCTCGGGCGCCGGAAGAGCGATTGGTTTCATTACAAGTATCCTTAGCGGCAGTTATCCAGGTCCAGGCGGAGATGGAAGAGACACTAGGCACTTTTATCCCCCTTTCCACCTTCCTCGAACGTGCTGCGCAAGTCGCCAACGACGCGCTACCGTTGCCATCCAACTACAAGCCCACAGCCGATGAGCTATTCAACCAAGTCCTGGGTCTCGACAAGGTTGGCCCCAAGGCCTCGCGCGGCCGATATTTGCCCCAGATTGCGGCTCTTCCTCCTTCCAACTTCACCGGCGTTGCTCCGAAGCCAAAGGCCAAGAAGTTAGATATCATTGACTTCCTCGCGACCTCTTCCAAAACAGCCCCTAAAAAGAGAACAATCCCGACCCAGCCAGGCGTGTCCACTGGCATCAACTTCTTCAGCCTTAAGGTACCCAAGGATGAAGAGAAGCGAGCCAAGATATTCCTACGGAGAATGAAGACTGTGCTGGAATCTAAGCCGGGAAATCTTGTGCTATAAATCGAGCGGAGGAAAAGCAGCAACTATGTACCTATAAACTTTGTAATGTCAATACGCAAATCAACCTATAGACTCATGAATTCAGCGACAAGTTTGGACACCAATGGATTATCTGATACGCTCGGATCTAACTATGCCTTTTTCATGGACGGCTATAAAGCTAGTAGATACAACCTGTATTAGTATAAGCGACTGGCAACGACTGAGGTATCTCAAGAAAGGAGTGAAGGATGAGGTGGTTGGAAGTGGTTGGCCGCTTTGCGACCTTTTTAAACATATTATGACACCTCACATTGGCATCCCTTTGCTTCTGACATCCTAGGAAGTCGCTGTCCCAGCTACTCGGGTATGCTAGCTACCGGCCTTTCAGCTGTATCGACTTCCTAGGAAATTATTAAAACATTTTGCGAGCCTACCTTTTCTGTTGGCATATGATTACTAGGCAAGGTGTAAACCCATATCCCTTCCATCATGTAGCAAATGGACATCTCCACTCAGCACACCTTATCGCATATCTATATACTTCGGGCCATTGAGTTCAAGCCTATGAAAAGGCGTGGTATTTTATACCGAAATGATCTAGTTTGCGCTATTGCCAGTTGGACTTGGTAGCTGATGTTTCTTTGAGTATTGCGTGTGTGATCAGGTTTGAGACGGTGCCATTAACTTTCTCGACTAACCCTCTTCGAACTATTCGCCATCTTGTATCTCCTCTCAACCCCGATCCAGAGGCTTCCAAGATACGAACCGCGACGCTGGTGGGCTACTAAAGTCAAATCTAAAATCTAGTAATTTCGCTATAGACTTCCTCCCTTTTCTCCCGAACACGATACTGGGATAAAAATAGGGGCCCGCCATGATTCCTTTCTGGGCCAAGGCCATTGCGCCGTGTGTACAGTCACAGAATTCCAGCGGACCTCACGGGGCGGGGTTATGAGATCAGTGCGCTTCAGAATCTTTAGTCTCAATTCTGCTGGGAGGTCATAGTATTGGAATAAGACGATTGTGCAGGATTCCGGTAATGTCATTTCGGTGCCTATGGCGAGGCATACGGGGAACCTGCAGAATGAAGAAACAGAGCAAAGATTGGAAGAAAAATCTACGGTTGCTGCTACTCGGAGCACCGAATGCAAACAGAACAGGAAAGCAATTGGCCCCCACGGTACTTAGCAGTAGCTCTAACTTATAGTTTTCATGTTCGGCGCAAGGCTTTGGGGAACAGAGGTGAAGGGTCTACAACAATGAGCCCAGAAAAGGCGCTTGGATAGGCAGAGACCCAGGAAGCGGTAGTTACATTCTGGGCTGAACGTCCAACCACGAAATTTCAATAGCCCTCCCCCCTTTTGGATCCTCTGCAATTGCCAAGATTAGACTCTTGTGATACTTGCGATTGTTTTCGCGCGACATGACTAGCGTTAGAGGTGCAGGACATCTTTTGGTTAAGAAGGAAGTTACTTCCAACTTCTGTGTGGGCGCAGTAGTAACATCGATCTCCCAGGACCAGCTCACCTGATATTGGCCAAATGCAGCCTCGCCGGTAGGGACCTTTTTTGCTTTTGTCAGAATCTTTTGTTGTTCCCAGCCTCACGCTGAAATTATTTGAATTGTCATAGTCTTTGTCAGTGCGGTGTTGTTTTGATTCGTACTTCCAGCTTCAATTCGATGTTTTCCGGTCTCTGTTTTCGTTGTTCCAAGGACTGTCTAGTACGCATATGAGCAACTGGAGACCATCAAGGGCTTAACTTGACAACGTTCTAGTTTTCCTCACACTAATGCAGTAGCGATATAACGCTCCAGTTCTGTTCCGTGGCTCCTTATTGCGTGTATGGCCCTTGCTTGCATAAACTGTTTTAACAAGGCCTTTCGCGCGTAGGATCAAATTTGCATATAAATCGCGAATAAATACAACGAACGATTTGTTTTACTGCATGGCTCCTCCGTTCGATTACATTGTCTCAAGCAGCAAGCTCATGAATTCCAACGTGAACTCCGACCTTTGTCCCTTCATTGTCCCAATTAATCAAGATCGGTTCATGATTGCCTGAGAATTTCTGTCCTGCAAACCAGAGTTCGAATCTGATTTCTGCTGGCGCGACAATGGCGTGCATTTCGAACGTACACTGATAAAACTTGGCGCCTTTGAACAAGAAGCGCTTCGACTTTCGCATCTTGACCATGTCTTCGTGATTAATTCCGGTAAGATCGCTTCGAACGATGCATAGCGTATTCACGCCTTCTGTAGAAACACATGTCAGCCCAGGATAATCTGACTCTGTTATTGTACCTGAGTTACCTCCGCGTATATTGTGCGGCAAACGCTCAGGATCTCTGTCCGAGATCACCACGTGCGAATCCCACATGCGATTCGCGTCTCCAGCTTCAAGTTTCTGTGTGAAGGTTTGTGTTATGGGCACATTGGTGTTCACGCGATCGCCCTGCTTCTCGGTTAACCAGCGATACGAGGCCGTTCGGTATAGAGCCGGACCTTCTTAATGATCCAGTCAATCTGACTCAAGGCGTACTTTTCACCGTCATAGCGGTCTTTCTCAATTGTGTCGTTGATATGAATCAAAGGGTTGTACCTTCGTTTACAAACTATGCCATAGCTTGCTCGAGCAATGCGACTCACAATGACAGGGGCGATATTTGAGTCAAGACTTTGTAAACGATCTTGGAGTAAGCCCTTAACAACAACAAGTTGTGGGTTGGAGGCTTGAATGATCTTGATCTGCTTGGCACATGCGTGGGGATTCACGGTCAACTCTCTTTGCAGCCGGTCCCGAACATATTTCGAGCTGCCAAGGCCCCCTGACAATATCAAATAGTCCTTCGCGGGAACTGTTAGCATGGTAGACACAGTCCATGTGGCCTTTGCTTACGATTGAGCTGCAATTGCCTTGTTTCTGGACCCAATCTAGTTGTTCACGGATTTTCCGTAATGTGCCCTCCACATGAGGGTCAAACAAGTCTTGCATCTCTTCCCTAGTTCAGTATTAGTACTCTGTAGGAGTTCAAGAGTAGAATGCCGCTCATTACCAAGAGACAACCACTTTTCCTTCTTCTATGCCGGCTGCTGCGTGGTTCAAATGAAACGCTGCACCTTCCAATGTCATCTTGTAGCAGTTAGACTGATATACCTTCTCTCCAAATTTGTGTTTCGTTGTCTTGAATTTGTCGCCCTTTGCAAGCCTCTCACCGCAGTTGGGCGGAAGTTGATCAACGAGCTCACGATACTTTCCAAGGCGCGTGTTGATGTACGACACAAACGCTCGGTCAATCAGTGTTGCCCCGATGCCAATACCATCCACCTGGCTGATTTGGGAGAGCGATGGGAAAGGCTCGCGGGCCTCTTTGACTTCCATCACTGCTAGATCTGTCGTCCCACCGCCTGCATCGACTGACATGAAAATGTCTCCTGACTGAAAGGCGACGACGGAGCTCTTGATTGTTCCAACTGCTGCGGCCTCAGACTCTGTGAGCTCCACCTTTGCTGAATGACTAGACCCTTCCATCCCGAAACCTGCGAGCGCAATGCACTTTTTGAAGATGTTAATCATGCCTTGGGTGCGCCATGTTGTTGGCACGCTGAAAATGAACTCAACTTTGAGATCGCGCCATCCTTGTCGACTAATGCCTGTGTGAAGCTCAACAGTAGACTTCGAGTGATTATAAATCTGTCTCAAAAAATCGATTGAGAGCTTCTGTGCGTGCTCTACGGATTCAGGGAGATTCTTCGTGTCCTTGAGCCGCGCCTCCTCGAAAGTCTCCTGGTCCAGATAAATTTTGAAGAACTCATATCGTTCCTTCGCGGGGTCATCGTCATCTTCACAAAGAAAGCCCCATGAGGACACACTTCCGTCTTCATTGTATACCAGGCAGGTTGGGACCTTTTGCTCATTCTTGTTGGAAACGCCAGGCCAGTTGTTCAAAATCTGAATAGGGCTCTGCAACGCGTCTCTTCGCTGTGGCCTTGCCCAGGCGACGCCTGTGTGTTGATGTCAACCTTTTACCAGAAGCTACGATAAGTTGCATCGACTTACCGGTATAAGACGTACCGAAGTCAATGGTGACTATTATATCCGGCCGATCATGCGACATAACTTGCGACATCGATACAACTCTGTTAGTCTTGAAGATAATGAACACTCAATAGGCCAACACTCCTTGTAGAGCTTTGCACTTGGATAATATTATGATTGCCAACACATCTTCTGCTTGAAATCTAATATGCCAGCCTTGTTGTCTTGATCTGCAGCTTTCCGACCCCATTCGGACATGTGCAGCTTTTGCGCCACTTCGCAGGGGGTTTTGAATTGGGCCAACCGGTGATCAGGTAGGATGTATGATAATGAATCCTTATGTTCCAGCGCCACTGGCCGGTCAATAGTGCATGTTCGTCACCGTACGATTGAAAACTACAATCAATTGTCGGGGTACCATGGCATTCTCTAGAATGCTCGAAACATCAAACGCGTTTTTTGAGTCTGATTTGAAATCCCTGGCCCCGAGTGCTCCTAATGGTCGTTCTTTGCGACCAAGTACCACCGCAAGGCTACGGCTGACAAGGAGGATTGTGGTTACATGACTCCTGCAAGCCAACCCATTTGTTTTCGGCGTGGCCACGCCACTGATTATGCCTAACCTTGCGATTAGCCCAATGAAAATTGGACCAGAAAGAGGTCGTTGATTTGTAAGTGCTTAGCGAACGTTACTCTGCAAGATTCTGCTTTAACCAAGGACGAGGTTGGCAATAATGTCACAGCAACTGTCGCCAGCTTTTCTCGTGTGAACATCGTTTCCCCCCAGCTCCTTGTCCTGTTTACCACTAATCCATTTCGTCTTCTGGCCAAAGTGGCTCGCTCTATGAGAGACGCCAAATTCTGCACGAAATCTTGAATATTTCTCCGAGCATCACTGAGCATTACTTACAAAACTCAATAAATGACAGTCGTCAGCCACTGACGACGAGGAAATTGACGGCGAAGATGACTTTTGATTTCTGTAACCCGTGTGCGGATGGAGATCGCCATGACAAGCCAAAACCAGAGAAGATCACTATGGTAAAGGTGTCAACGCAAATCTCAACCACAACAATTACAACCACTGAGACACGGGCGCAAATGATAAAGAAAGCGGTCAATTCGCCACCAGCATCGTCAACGACGACCACGATACCGGACGCTATGATTACTTTTGCTACATCGATACCAGCCCCAGTGCCGACGTACACAGCGGGAGAAACAACGCTGTCATTTTCGGTAGATACTCTAACAGTAACGATCATGCCATCGCCCACAACAACGAACCCAGCCAGTCAGCCAGCAGGATCGCCAACATCAACAATGATACCAGCAGCTATGATTACTTTTGTAACATGGATACCAGTCTCAGTGCCGACGTACACAGCGGGAGACGCAACACTATCGTTTGAGGTAAAGCATCTAATAGTAAAGTGGATGCCCTCGTCAACGTCAAATTCACCCAGTACGGCAGATATATCCTCGTCGTCTTCGTCTGTTAGCAGTCCTATTGCTTCGTCTGTTAGCAATCCTCTCGCTTCATCTGTGACAGCAAGCCCGACTGTTCGGACATCTTCCACCGCAAGTTCGTATGCACAATCCCACTCCATTGGTAATTCGGCAGTTGCTGGCCTAGGCACAGGCCTTGCGATTGCTGGCTTGCTTCTTGGAATTCTCATCGGCTTTCTGGTTTTCCGACGCTACAGAAAGCGTCAGAATCCACCAGTATATATATCCCAGTCGGAGAAAGGGGATATCATTCCCCTCGATGACCGTACAGCCGACCCGATACTCCTTGAACAGTTTTTTCTGGACCCTGTGCCTCAGCGTAAGATATCTCAGGAGCTTCAATCTCTTGGCCACCTGATACAGCAGCATTGCGAGACCTATTACCACTTGCTCCCTGTCCATATCAGCGAGAGCGAGCTGGCCGGCAATTTAAGTCTCCTCGGAATTGGAAATGGGAGTATGAGCGGTACAACAAATATCACTACGTTGTTAATGGACCCAGCAACTCGATTGACAGCAATCAGACACATCATCGCAAAAGCTGTATTCGGGAGCACAGCTCCTGTCACGAGTTCCGGATTGTCTCTTCTCCCTCCAGGAGTTTCGGATATAACGTCGCGCATCCCATCAACGGAGGAGAACACAGGTAATCATCGCGGTAAGCCACTCCATGCCCATAACTCCAAAATTCAATCTAACGACATCAGTTACCGAAGCCGCTCTCACCCAATGGCGCCAGCTATCGGCGTTCTTGCTCCATCCTAACCGTAGCGATCGAACACCCCTCGTACCATCCGACAACCTCTTGGCAGTTCAAGGGCATAAACTCACAGTTGCTCTCAACGCCTGCCTCAAGCCGTTCGTCAAAGGGGGCGAAGACCAAATATACGAGCAAGAGAGTCACTTAGAACAGGTGATCAGAGAGTGTGCAACGTTCGGCTATCTCCTGTTCTCGCAGCCTTCCGAGTATCGTCTGCGGTTCGAAAATGATGAAGGAGGCGGAATGGTCGTCTGCCCTGGGTTGTATAAGGTCGTCAATGACAATGGCTTGTATTATCAAGAGCTCGTCTCGGCCCCCGTAGTTGAGTCCATTTAGGGCCCTGTATTCTTGTTTAGTATTCTTAGGATTATTGTCTTCGCTTTTCTTTAGTCTAGTGGGCCATCTCATCGTTTAGCACTTCAGTCAAATGAATCTTTTTACTCTTCTTCAAATAGCTCGCTGTAATCTTCAGATAAGATGATCTCAAGCGAGGTCTTATGTTGCATCCTAGGGAGCCATTACCTCTAAGAAGATGCAATTTGGTCCGGAAATGAAATACCTTTGTTACGGGCCAACACGCCTATTGTTCAAAGGCAGCGTTCTCGTTCACGGTTTTAAACTAGCTCACGTGATCAAAAGCTCCATCATTCCCAACATATCTCTGATGATTATGTAATACCACACCTTACTATAATCTCTATCTGTAGCCAGGAATAGTGTAAATATAGTTCATCCACTCAACTCTGGCCTGCTCGATACTAGTCTTCTCTATAGGGGTAAAGCACGCAGCAGATGCGCCGAATAAAATCGAGTCGGGGGAGGATATCTATAGTTACATGTCCTTAGATGATACCCATCGTCCGCCGTTTCTTCTGATGCATCCAATTTAGATTCATCGCTTCTAATCTCCCCTTTCTAGGAGCATTCTGAATATAGTGCGGAAACTTGAAGTAGCCTAGCCTCTTCGATATGTTAGTACCGTTGCAACTGAGGATAATCCCAAAAGAGCAACCAGTAGTGTAGTGTCACCTATGTCATAGTCATATGACTTGACCCACATGGTAGAGGGCATACTTCCCACTCTTTGGCCATAACCAAGACTGGACCTATTGTAGATAGCTTTATCCTATTCTATAGTTAGTTACTAGGTTCTGCTATTTAGTTAGTATTGTATTATTTGTTTTGCAAGTGAGACTATAGATATTGTGGGTGCTATTAGATGGTAGCTAGCGAGTTATATCTTCTGTTTTTATTATAAGGATAAGGATCTGCTGTAATTAGCGTTACTAAAATATAATTTAAATGCTTTTCTAACTAATTATATAGTAAACTAATAATGCTATTTTAACTTTAAGTATATATATTTTATATAACTAGGCAAAATTGACGTTTTAATTAGAGTTGTTACCCTTTGACTAAAGAAACTAATATGCTTGTGGGAATAGGAATATAGTGTTAATCTAGATAACGGATTTGCTAGGGACCTTTAAGCCAATTTTTAAGTTTATCTAACTAATTAATAATTATAATAATTTTATATATAGGGAAAAAGAAAGGTAATAGACTAAGAAATAGTAAAGGTTAATTTATAAAGATTATTAGTAAAAGGCTTTAAATACTAGTGCTTTATAATTATTTATCTTTAGTTTTATAGCTAGATTTGCTTAAGTCTAATAAATTTATATTTTATTTAATACTTTTTATTTTTAATATTTTAAAGCTTTTTGTTTTACTTATTTTAAATCTTTTAATATCTACTAGTTTATTATAAAGATAGCTTTTTAAGCTACTATAATATTTATTTAAAGAGCTAGTTATTAACTTAGCATAATTATTTAAAGTTTATATTAGGTAAAATAGAGTTTTAAGGTACTTATTTACTTTATTAGGCTTAAAAGTGTTTAAAATTACTAAACCTGCTATATTTTATAGTTAGTATTTTTAATTTTAGAAAAAGAATAGTTATTTAGACTATGAGATTAAATATATAGATAAACTTAAAATTATAATAGATAAGCCTAATATTTTAATAAATAAGCCTAACGTTTTAGTAAATAAGCTTAATATTTTAGTAGATAAGCTTAATGTTTTAGTAAATAAATTTGATATTTTATTTATTTTATTATTAAAACTTAGTTATAAATATTAATAAACTATTAATTTATTTTATTTATTTTAATAATATAGTTTATTTATCTTTAATATTATTATAATTTTAGTAAATACT
>NPFG01000646.1:0-17631 GCA_002288965.1 Xylaria sp. MSU_SB201401
GTTATTTTTATCTTAACCGCTTCTAAGTGCCTAGGGTAAAGCCTTTTTTAAGCTATATTACTAAGCTGCAGGCCTATATTATAAATGCCTTAGGCAGAGATATTAATGCCTTAAGCAGCAACTTTTCTGAGATAGCTCCTTCGAGGGCAATTTTAGCCGCTTTCTACAGCCTCGAGAAAAAATATCTGGACCCGTTGGTTTTTATATACGCGACAAGGTGAAGCTTCTCTAGTACTATGGAGAATCAATAGATTGATAGTAAGCTTTTAGGTACGGATAGTCCTTTTGCCAACTCTGGGCTGATTATCCTCGATGCGCGTTCGTCCGCCAGCGCTTCCCGATCATGCTAGGAGCTTGGCGAACAACTATGGTCTCCCGAGCTAGGAATATCTAACATCCAAACGAACTTGGACTACCTGGAGCACACAGAAAAATATGAGAAACGTCAAAGGTTTTGGATCAAATCGATAAACTCAACCGCAAGGGCCGTGGACACAACCGGCCACGTGTCGACCATCTTTGAAGCGCTTCAGCTACCCGTACTATGTACGCATTCTGCCCCCTTTTCAAACGAAACATTCCAAGACAGAAGCGAAAAGTGGCAGGTACAGATACGTTCGAATAACGACCACATTATTGGGTAAGATACCCCCGCGCTTCAAGTCTGCGACTAAACCTGGGTATTGATTTTCCAGATTCCGAGATCGCCTGAGCTTCCGGTTCCTTGGGATCAAGTATGCTAACCCGTCAAAGCGGTTCGCATACCCGACGCTATACGCCGGAAATAACAGCAATGTGTCTGCAACGCAATACGGATCCGCGTGTATTCAAGGAAGTTCTGGGAGCGAGGACTGCCACTTTCTCAACATTTGGACTCCTTATCTTCCAGGGCCGAGATCCAGTGAACGATCTTTGAAGCCTGTCATGGTATGCTAATATGCCGCATTCCATAGACAAGCAGGCAATTATTGGAAATATACTAACGACATCCGGGTTTATGTAGTTCTGGATACAGTAAGTTTGTTTTATTTATTGTCACACTGCCGCTTGTCTGGTTCCTTCACACCGACATTCATGTAATTCAAAGGGGTTATTGCGGCTGTCGGCAAGTTACCCCAGATCAGCTAAACGCGCGGGCAATCCGCCAATATCATCTCTGTCATCTCAACAATCAAATGTTCTAGATCACTTGTAACTTAGGCTTAAACACAGTGGCGGCGCATTTACGGGAGGTACTGCGAATGACAATGACTTCGACGGTGGTAATCTAGCCTCTAGAAGTGATGTTGTCGTCGTTGCTGTCAATTATCGTTTAGGGACCTTTGGCTTCCTCGCTCTGGATGATGGGGTGACTAACGGGAATTTTGGCCTTGCGGATCGTAAGTCTCCTTGTTGCCCTCCTTCCTCCACCCTCCTCCACCCATATTCTCGCAAACTATATGTCACACTTCAACCCTTCCCAAAGCATTCAATTCATCATACCATGAAAACCTACCGCATATAAAACATGGCTAAATGTAGACTGTCAAAGAAATCACCGCGCTCAGTTGGGTAAGAAGCAACATACACAAATTTGGCGGCGATCCCGACAGAATCACCATTTTTGGCCAATCTGCCGGGGCTGCCAGCGTACGAGCCATTGATGGCATCGCCCAAAGCCCTCGGTCAATTCGCAGCGGCTATTCCTCTCAGTAACTTGGGAGGTATTAATTACGGAAGTACGTACTCAAAGTACATGACTATAGAGGAAGAAGTGGAAAATGTCGGTAATGCGATCCTTTCATCGGCCAACTGTACGGATGCGGCTTCCCAGGTGGACTGCCTTCGTGCTATCCCAGCATTCGAACTCAGCAATCTTGGAACTACAGCATCATTCCTAGTCGTAGATGGTACTTATCTAGTATCCGATGAACTTGACCTATCCAAGGGATCAAAGCTCCCCTTTCATCTCATGATAGGCACAACCCGAGACGACGGTGCCGCCTTCATCAGGTATCCGACAAGTACAAACCAGTCGGCATATCTAGTATCTCTCGGATTTGACGCGCCTTCAAAGAAGCTCTTTCCGCTTCCTAATATCGCAAATAAAACGTTAAGCTTATTCAACATGACCGCTCGGCTCGCCACAGACGGCATTTTCCGATGTATCGACCAGGCAACCGCATACGCAACTCTCAACAATGACAGGCTGAGCTCTGTATACTATTGCGAATTCAACCGCACGTATCAGCTCACAGGTTACCCTAAGCTGGATGTGTGCGAGCCGCCAAAATCAGCGGCCCATTCCCTCGGGGATCCTAACGGGGAATATTTCAAGTGCCATTCGGGCGAACTGTACTATATCTTCGGCAACCTCGCACGCGAGGGCCTTCCTATGCGAGACGAGCATGACCTGCCATTCCAACAATTTATCGTGGATTCGTTCAGCTCTTTTGCGCGAACATACGATCCGAACCCAGACCCAGCATACCTTCGTGCAAGGGGCTATACTAATACGCTTAGAGAGCTTGAAAGAGCCGGGACATGGGAACCTGCTACGAAGCAGCGTATCACTAAGCGCGTGCTGCAATGGCCGAGTACCGAGACCTTGTTCACTGAACTTGAGCAATGTAGAGAACTCGGGCTACCTCTAGATTACTACAGTGATTGATGGATAGAGGTGAGATTCGATCAAGGATCACGGGGAAATTCTAGTTGGAATAGAGAACTGCTTGAGATGTACTAGTTGATTAGGCCTCGAGCAAAACTGCTGTCTCAACTATCTAAGTTCTTGGCACTATGCTGCTCCCGAAATGTGAGAACCAATAGAGTATCCGACCGCGTACAAGCTTGAGTACCTCATAAACCCCGAAATTTCTGAGGTGAAGAAGAGTGGTTCATAGTCATAGGCGTCAACTGTGAAGATTTTGGTGTACACGCCGAGTCCTAAGATCGAATACGATCACGCCGAGCTTCCTCTTTCTCCCTCTGAATATCCGCGGCTCTTTCCGTCTTATCGTCGGTATACACGAACACGTTCTCCCACCCGCAGGGCCAGCCGACGTCTTTGGCGCCAAAGTGAGGGTGGCAATAGAATCGGGTACATACTGTATGGAACTCTTTCAAGTTGGTAAACCGCCGAATGTCGCAGCGGGTTTCGCTAATAATGCCATTGCCGTATGGTGGGCTGAACTTCAGCTTTTGAATGAGCGGCGCGACTGATTCAAAATCGCTGAGTCGACTATCGTCCCTTATGTGAATCATGTCGACTGCGAAATTCACCCAGACGTATCGTGGTTCATCGCCATCAACAATGTTGAGCTCGGAGAAGGCTCTTTGGTAGGCTCCTAGGTGACGGGCTTCTCGACAGGCGTGCAAGATTGCTGGTACTGGCGTACTTGAGGATAGACCTGGTCTCATCCCTCTTTTCAGATGGTCTCTGATGACGAATTCTCGCGAGTACCGGCCGACGTCAACAACGCGTGGGACAAGCGTTGCCTGCCAGACCATAGCTCGAAGCTGGGCCGGTAACCGAGGGAAGGGATGAAAAGTGGCCATGTCGTTTCCGGTGCTGGTGGTGACAGTGCTGTAACTTTCTCTTCCTGACTCTTGATCCATGAGATTGGTTTGAACTTGTGTGATTTGTAAGAGAAAAGTTGAGATGAGAGAGTTGGATGAGTGAGAAAAGACATGTTCAAGTAGGTTAGAAGGTGATTTACAGAAATCGGATTGCTTGGGGATCCCATCCAATCAAGGCAACAGTAGATTGACAATCGGCTGCAAACCTACCGTTGCTTCCAGAAGCTGCAATTCTGTCGCAGGACTTGCCAAAGAAGACCAAAAGCAATGTATCTTTAGATGTACTAGCGGATTGAGTTGTCTCACCAAGAATGTTGTAACAACACTGTGAGATCGCCCATTCTAGAGTTTCGGCGTCAGATTGTGTTGATTGTTCACCTAGTAAGAACAACAGCAATCTTTGATACTGCCTAAAAACTTATCTAATACTGTTGTCCGGGATCGTGATGATTGTAGAATGTTTGTTACAGGCAGAAACCAAGAGGGGACAGGCATGAGACAAATAAAGTGAGTAGAAAGCGGTGGCCTATGGTCAATCAACTGTTGTGGTACATACAAGACCCATTATCCCACATTTGAAGGTGAACTGAAACTGAGACTTGTACGTAACGATCTCGTTTTACCAAATACAATGTCTATGTGAGCAGGGGGATACTGCCAAAAGCAATGTCAAGCTGCACGACTAGTGTTTTCACCTTGAACTGTGAAGCATGAGGCTTCACTATCTCTCAAGTAACCGTGGGCAGAAATCGAACACATTGAGTGGGCATAACCCTGCATAACCTCACACGCCCTCCACCCAATTTCTAGTCCTCTACGTCCTTCTCAAGATGAATCTCTTTATCCTACATATTCATATCCAATCTTGACTAGGTTCTAAGTTCTGTCCCAAAAATGACTCTATTATTTAGGAACCACCAATTGACGGGCAACCAGCTATGAAACACTCGATCAAGTAAAGGTACTAGTTACGCTGAAATCAAATGTACCTGGTGGAAACTCAATTTGAAGAAACGTTCCCTGCCAATAGCCATGTGAGTGTCTTGCACGCCGGTTCAAATCTCTCTCCCTCTCTCTCCATCCGTCCCCGACCATGCCCGACGACATCTCATATCTCTCAGTGCACTTCAAATCATCCTCTGATCTCCCATGCATATGGTCGCTATCGCCGTCCAAGAAAATCGTATTGCCGTCTATCCTCTCACCGCACTCGCCTGCGCGCAATAGCACCATTCCTCGAAGTCGTCCTCGTAGCCATCTTTCCGACAAACCCAGCGCGAAGCGCGCGCATTTCTTCGGTGCTGATAGCATCCGGGTCGGCTGTGGCTGTATTCTCTCCAGCCAGGTGCCTGTCCCAGTCCGCAAACTCGTTGCCGTCCTGTGACAAGTTCCGGTCGTCCTCTCTCTGTCTCCTCAATTGCGTTATGCGGCGGATGGGATTGAGTCCGAGACCGCGAGGCATGATAAGTAAGACCAGGATGAGAAACAAGAGCCCAGTTTTGAAGTAATCGGTGCCTGAATAGTTGTTGCTAGGACTTTGGGTCGCCGCATCCCACTTATACCACATGTAGCTGGCAGGCGGATATGGAGCGCCACAACCCATGGTAAAAAAGTGCGGGTAAGAAGGGGATCTGGGCTCGGTATCGATTATTTTATCTTTTGAATTAGTTATTAAATGCGCAGCGGTAAAGCGACAGATCCTGGCGCGAACGCTTGGGTGTCAAGAAATTTGATTGAAATGAGAGGAGTTTCTACCCGAAAATGAGAGAGTCTTATATGGGCATAAGCAGTGATGATCAAAGCGCTCTAGGCAGACGCGCTCTCCTGTCGATGCAAGTGATCCTACATAGCAACAGATGAAAACTCTTAGGCTGACAAGAAAGGTCACTAGATGTATCCTTTAATCCCCCTGTCAGCACTTGCGCAGGCACCTGGGCATCGGCAGAGCCCCGCGTTGAGCCTATGTTTCTTACCTATATCGTATATGCAAAATATCCGTTAATTATATACTTGGTTTCATATATCAAGATAAATTGATATGCATTTTTATTGTCTTCAAAGCGCCAACTCGTAAAACCAAGAAATTATAGACGATCATTGTGCCTTGTAATTAGACGGTACGTAGGTGGCTTATAGAGCAGAGTCTTGTCAAGTAAAAGGGCGCAAGACAAATAGGCGGTCGAAGGCCGGTACACTTACTGAATTAAGGCCATATGTGTGGCGTGGACCTGCATTCATCTTGGCATGGGTCGTCTGGGGGCTACGGCGTTTGCCGGGGCTTCTGGCCGGGATACCAAATAAGGTGCTCCTCATAGATAAAGTCACGCCTGCTCCCTCAAGAGTACTATGTATGTAGAGACCCTGGTTTGTAGCTCCATCGACATTGTTTGGGCTGCAAGAAGCTGGTAACATTCAATTGCAGATGTTGCTTGCACTTTTTCACGCCTGTTGGCTCTTTGGAAAGTGCGAGAATATGGTGAACATCATGTGAGACGCTGTGCCGCGTTGGCGGCACGGACAGCGTCTAAGTCCGAAATGAGCTGGTGTGGTGTACCGTACGAAGTTTAGCCGCAGAATCGGCGGTCATCGCGGGAGGCCAGAGTGTGCGCATCATCGTCCCTAGTAATATAGGCGTAGCTGCTAACACTCCAGGGCCGATACACCACCTTGTTCATAATAGAATAATCACTTTCGTTTTAAAGCGATGGTAAGGTATTTATGTGGCTGAGGGAAATCGGAGCTGTCTGTCGGGTGCGCAGGTGACACTGTGTCCCCGCCTCCTTGGAGTAATCCCTCATACCACCTTATAAAAGTTCCTTGTTAGTCGATCCGGTAGGTGCGAAATCATAGCCCTACAAGGGTGACATTCTTGAACCTAAAAGGGAAGTACCGCGTGTACTAACATGGGAACAAACAGGAATAACGACGATATTATATTCACAAGCCATATAGTAATACTAGCTGAAGGGTATACTGAAGTGAGGATTCAGTTTCGTTGATAAGAAGTCTTCATCCTGGTGCCACTGATTCTTGGGTCGGTGAGCTCGCGGTAGCCTGATAGTGCGTTCACGTATACAATAGCCATGAGGGCGTCGCGGGTCCTATACTCCTAGTACTGCTACTCTAGACCGACATTCTGTGCAGTATATAAAAGGATTCGATATAACCTCGCACCATACAACCTATTTCAGATTGGAAATCAACTATCGTTGTCAGACGTGTTGCGTAATGTGAGCTTAGGAATTGGTTACTCGCAATAGGTGTTATACGTGTTTCTATGTAATATTTAGTGTTCACGTTGAATAATATGTATATTCCCCTCCCCCATTAAGCTCATTTTTATACTTGTTAGGTATTGTATATGCTTTCCCTCAATGAGTGATACAAAGAATACGACTAGATGATGTGGCTAATTAACAAGCTGGATAAATCGAGGAGATGTAACAAATGGTTGCACATAGATGTTGATTAAGCAATGAGCTTGAAAATTGCTTGAGCACATCGAATTCGAGTATTCTAGCCAACCATCTAGAAGATTACGACGAAGAAACGAAAGCGGGTGTTAAACCATGAGGGTTACGCAAGCTTAATCATGGTTTGCAGGTAATTCATATGTCCTAGATTCGGATGAAAGCTCCAGCTCAGTGGCTTGTTGTGCTGGGGAAATGGGCGAGATGCCTGGGCTCTTATACTGGTACGATTGTGGATATGGTGAGAGGCCATTATCCGTCATCGTAGTGCTGAGCGGCTGTACATTCGAACTGAGGTCTTGTTGTTGCTTTACTGCGTTTTGAGTTTTATGAAGCTTCCAAAACAAATACCCCAGTAGAGCTGCAAGCAGAACTCCAATCGCGACACCAACACCAATGCCAATCTGTGCACCCGAGCTAAGTCCGGTGTTGTTATCATTTGAGGAACGTAGCGCTGTACTCGAAGTTGATGGCATGATTGTTACCGATGAAGTTGCTGGTGGCATGGCTGCTGTTGAAGTAGTTGATATCGAGGATGATGAGGTAGTTGCTGGTGAGATCGTTGAGGTGGAAGGGGTTGATGAAATTGATGAGGTTGTAGTTGAGGCACCGGGACGAAGCTCGAATCCGCTTGCATCTGAATTCCAAGTAGCAATCACCGATGTAGGATACGGTAAGACGTCAAAACGGCCATCTCCCGAGTTACAACAATCTTCAATGCCGCCGTTGCAGCAATACGATATATGGTCTTTTGTGACGTTGTTGCAAGGTATTAAATCCTCGCCACCAAATTTAAAACCTATGTAATGGCACACCGGGTTAGGAACCATAACAAAAGAATTCTTGGCAGGTTGAGGACACCGATGGTCAAAACTCACTTAGACAGTATTGTGGACAGGCTGGATCGGACCAAGACTGGTCGGAACATGAACCACGAATAACCCTCCCCGTACCATCTTGACACAATAGATTGTTAAGGCAAGAACTATCGGACGAGGAACCGCAACAAAAGCTAACATCAGCGTCGGGATCGCAAGGGGAGTCGCCTTCAGCTTCTGAACCATCTGGGTAGTAACATTTTAAAGCGGCATCGACGAGTTGGAAATGTAAGACACGCTGGTAGACAAAAATCCACCAAAAGAGAGCTAGAAGCATTGTGATGCTAGCCTTAAGAAGGTAAGTATTTGAAAGAGGGAAGACGGGAATCATTCATTTAAACATCCATATTATAATATCACCCAGTCATCAAATAGGAGGGAGATACACGTATATAACAGGGGCCGAGCCTAGCCTTGTGGTTTCATCATTTGGTACTGATGCTGCACGAGCAGCCTCGTGCAGCTAACAGCTAATGCTTGTCGCCACACCACACAGTATACATTGACGGATCATAGCTAACGTGAACTTATCATTGGTCAGTTTAGAAGGTAAGGCTTCAAATTCAAGCGTGTCGTACAACGGGCCGGCGTGTGTGACCCCTGGGGGCGCTCCTTTGTTTTTGCTGCGCCTGGGATTGATCGATACAGCCAAATTACTTACTGGTTCCTTATTTTGCGTGTGGAAACCCACCTCAATTTTTCTTCATGTTCTTTGTCCTGCACACAACCATTCCCAATGATTCGCAAACAAGTCTTCATAACCGGGGGTGTGACCGCGGCTATCTTCGTCCTCTGTCTAACATATTCATTAAGCACCCGTCACACCGCTTTCAACGACGGTAAGCCTATTATGTGATATTATTTTGATACGAAATCGCTGACTTGCTAATCTCAGACATACTAGTATTTCCCTCTACTCCTTCGACGGATTCTCTTCCCTTGAATCAGCAACCGTTCCCGAAAAAGATATGGCAGAGCTGGAAAGATGACTCCGAGAATCCAACCGAGCGAACGATCGGATTTCCTCGCAAGTGGCGCACGGTAAATCCTCAACACCGTTATGAGCGGATTACCGACGACAATAGTGATGCCTATGTCGAAGATCGCTTCCCAGCCAACATATCCCAAGTCTTCATTAGTTTGACCGACCCGATTCTTAAAGCCGACTTGTTGCGATACCTGGTGATAATGCTAGAGGGAGGCGTCTGGGCAGACATTGATGTCTTACCTCACCAGCCAATATCATCTTGGATCCCTGAGACATATCAGAATGCTACCAACCTAGTAGTCGGCGTGGAGAATGATAAGCATAAGCGGCCTATATGGCCCGGATCTCCCTATTCGATACAGCTAGCTCAGTACACAATGCTAGCGAAGCCAAATCACCCTGCCATCGTTACTCTCGTAGATCGTGTAGCTAGCAATTTGGCTCATCTATTCGAAGGCAAACAGTCTCCCGACCGGGTTACCTTTGAGGAAGTCATGTCGACCACCGGGCCATTTGCATTCACTGAAGTTATGATGGACTACTTCACAGATGTAACAGGAATAAAACATACTGGCGACGAGCTCGACAGGATAACAGAGCCACAACTCATAGGTGATGTCCTGGTCTTGCCAATCGATAGCTTCGGCTGGTTACCCCAGAACCACCAACATGAGGCTGGTCATCCGTCGATTCTGGTTGAGCATCTTTTTATGGGCTCTTGGAGGGCAGGACATCCGGGTTAGCGAACAAAGAGTGGTTAGAATGTAGATAACGACACTAATACATAGCTGCCCAGAAGGAAGCAATGTAATCGGCTAGATAGCAGTCCAAACGAAGAATGATTACATCACCTTTTCCAAGACATTTCCTCCATCAGTTGGGCATAGTACACCTCGTTATTTACCTTCGAATACATGTGCCAAGTTCGAGTACTTAGTCTTATATCCTCGCATCGCCGTGGTCAGCTCTCCATCTTGAATCGGAACACAAAGGATGCGTTAACCACCCACACACGCATCTGACGCCGCTACTCCTTTGTAAGCGCATAATTAGCCACTACAAGAAGCTGGCGGCCAAGCTAGATTGCTGTGCATAGATTTTGGTAATTTATAAGCGGTCTGTGCCTACAGATGTTCTTTTACAGATTCTGTATCAATCGACAACACCTTAATCATGATTATGCGCCTGGGCGCAAAAGCAACGGTGGTTGCTGACCAAACATCATCGAACCAAGGGGTCTCTGTGCGACTGATTGTGGCTTGCCAAGGCCGTTTGTAGACGCTAGCATGTACTGGAAGCTTATTGTAACGTACTTAGGTTAGGTGACTGTGATACCTTGTGAGGCATTTGCCGCGGGGTTCGCCTGAGCGGTTGATGAGAGGCATTTTGAGAGCCTCATTATCAACACACGTAACATAGATAGCGTCGAGGCTTGGTTTAAGTCTACGACAAGAGTAAGGGGGCTGTTGTCGTTGCACGGTTTATCTTCAGGTCACTTCCATTATCTGGTTCTCGAGTCTATTGATCCAGCATGTCCATGCTTAATCTTGACCACACATGAACTCATATACCTGGGCCATATGTCTCGATTACAACATGCCCCCCAACCCCCCTAGACCAGGGAGGAAGATTCGAGTGCTAAAGCCCGCTGGTGCAAAAGAAGATTGTGCCTTTGCAGGGGCGCTGATACACGCCGATCTGGACCTTGACCCCGAATATTCGGGTACGAAAACAGCTCCCACAAAGATCACTTTCAACGGTTACGAAGTTGAAGTCACCGAAAATCTTGCACAAGCTCTTCAACATCTTCGACGTGAGTCGGAGTCGATATATATCTGGGCCGATGCCTTGTGTATCAATCGACAAGATGTGAATGAGAAGAATCATCAAGTGGTACTAACGGAGGATATTTATGCCTACGCCGGAGAAGTTGTTGTCTGGCTTGGCCCGGACGAAGAGGGACATGCCGCTGAACTGTTCGCCGAGGCTAATGAAATAGTGATTCTGCTCGAGCGTTCCATCGACAGTAGTATCATCTCAACGCCGGGTCCTCTCCCGTCTTGGATAAACTGTCTCGTCTATTTCAACGGGAATACTTCCATAGAACATGGGTCATCCAAGAGGTAGGCCTTGCGCATCACCCAGTCGCACATTATGGGAAAGCAGTTATCAACTTCAACAAACTCGGGGTCCTCGCAATGGCTTTCAAGTAGTTTCGCGGTCTGCTGCATTCACTCCGACATTTGAAAGAATTCGAGCGTGTCGCAAATCTCTACCAGACGTACTTACTACAGCCAGGATCTCAACGACTGTATGACATCATCCACCGAGCCCGCCTGAATCAAGTGACTGACTCCCGGGATAATGTATACGCCTTTGTCTCACATCCTAGTGCACGGGAAGATGGGGACGGTTTCCCGTATACTGGCAAGCATGCACCAAAAGCGGATATGATAGACGGGGGCGTCAAATTGAGGACATTGAGTATCATAATAGGGCCTACTGCCAATACTTGGACATTCGCGACTCTCGATTATATTGGAGAGCATCCTTTGAGACCCTCTTCTCCTGATGCAGTCATGGCTAGAACGATGCTAACATGATCCTGGACGGCAAGTTAAAGCTCAGAGATATTGGCCTGGGAGTTCCTTCATAAAGCTAGACTACAGCTTATCTGTGGTCGACATGTACCTTGACTTTGCCGGACGAATGATATCGAGAGCGGAGTCTTTGGAGATCCTCTCCTTTGTTCAGCACAACGCTCCTCTTCCGCCTACAGACCCAGGATTTCCATCTTGGGTTCCTCGATGGGACTCGCCTTCTGACGTCTCCGTATTTGGCAGCGTGCAGTACGGTCACTTCGCGTCTGCGAACAGGCGCCCAATCATTACGCCCTCCCCTGACCCCGGCTCTTTAATAGTCAGAGGACTTTTGTTCGACCGAGTTCGGCTTCACACAATACCACTAACTCGGGAGGTTTTCACAGATGACGCAAAAACCAGCCCGTTATGGACTATGTCAAAGAGTTGCCTAGTGTCCACGTACCCCATACCAGATTATCCTAGGGTCCACGTGTCAGAGATTGGCCTGACGCAGAGTCCTGATCGTTTGAAAGCCTATCAGCAAACTTGGATACCTGGGAGGACTACGACAACTGGAGACGCTCCACGAGATTATCTGAATCCTGAACTTGATTTTGCAACCCATCAACTCGACTACTTCAGGCGTATAGATAGAGATCGGCCTGTTATAGATTTACAGCACAGATTAGGCGCCGATATCCTTTTATCATTCGCGAAAAGGACAAATACGGAGACAACTTCGGAGGATGGGCATTGGTTGGCGAATGCTATGTCCATGGACTGATGACTGGAGATACAATCCGGGCTTGGGGTGGCCTGGATGGAGATCTGAAGAACATAACGCTATCTTAAAAGCGTAATACTAGGTATTTAGCTCTGGGCTGAAGGACAGACATATTCGTATATCTAGGGGACTAAAAACCACGCTTATATAGACCTAAAATACAAAGACGGAACTCTCTTGATAGCTCACAAGAGGGTTGACGGTTGAAAAGGACGGCACTTATACTATTTAGTATACCATGTCCCTCCCGGTAGAATTCCCAGCAGGAAAACAAAAAAAATCCATCTTGATGAATGAGAGCAACCTGCGGTCTCACTTACTTTCCATAGTCGTCTTCTCAGTGCCTGGAATGCAAGTGTCATTACCTTCATGGTTAGAGGGCCCAGGGGATGGCTCCTGGGATGGCTCCTCATGGCAAGAAGAGTCCGTTGCTATCTCCTCACCATGAGCGCTCATTTCCTCCGAGGCCGTCTTATCTACATTATCATGCTCGCCTTCATTGATTCCCAATGCTTGATACCGCTGCTGGGCATCTGGCACAATAAAGTTTGACTGGGATTTCAAGATGGGATGGTTGAGATCAGATATATCTAGACTCGGCAGGAGCACATCAGGTCTGGTGAGCGGGACTTCTTTGGTGCAGTTTGACCACTTGTCCAAGCCAAATTCCTCATGGGCTAGACGATGAAGCTGGAGACTGCTATTGGCCGACCATTCCAGGCGCGCATATTGATTGCGGCCCCATCGCCTGTCAAAGAACGAGAGTGCTGGCTCAATGATTAGAGACACTGCTATCACGAAACCGCCCAGGACGAATGTGATGCATAAACCGAGGACACTGAACGACATGTGCGCTGAGCTCCGAATTTTCTAATAACCACCATAACGTTAGTCGGCTAAATTCCGAGACTACTATATGGTGGGAGCGATTTTACCTGATTGTTGCAAATGTCTTGCTCCATCGAATTCACGGGCGCTTGTCTCATCTTCTCTAATTGCGGACTTGTCGGCCCTAGCGCAGTGTTGACGAAGGCGGCTTGGATAGTACTGAGTACGATCTCGAACCAACGTTGTACGTCTAGCTGCCACTGGTTAATTGGCAGGGGATTTTGTAGGCCTTGAAATAGAAGGGCTTGGGAGGCGAGTGATTTTGCTCCTAAGTAACCCAACAGATTGTTAAGCTGTGTAGGGTATTGGAAGAGCGTCATCGCATTCCATGTTAAAGTTGCTTGGGATTTCGAATTTGGGATAGGTCTAAGAGGGTCTAAGTCGGCGCTGGTTAGATTGAATTTCGACGCCACTCCGTTCACGGCATCGATAGCGCTGGCGAGCGGTCCACAAGCTTCGCTGCCTTCTCCGCCATCAGCTGAGTTGCACCATTGGTATTGTTCAATGCATCCAATCGGAGAAGCTGGTTCCCGAGGTCGATATGATTGATATGTTCCGGAAACCGCAGGGCTCGAGTAGTTTATGCTGGGCGTAGTCGCCTGGTACCAAAGGTCGTCCAATGATTCAGTGAAGATGACTCCTTGTCCTGACAGGAATATGATTGACAAGTCCCCATCAGACCGTATGAGTTCAGGAATTAGGAGGAAATCTACATGGAATAACGGAGCCCCCTGATAGGTTTGACTATGGAGGGTGCTGCGCGGGTCAGATCGAACTAACTACGGGACGCGAAAAGGGGAACATACCTCAGCCTGAAATTATGACCTGGGAAAGCCGCCACATGGGCAAAGGTGTACTGCTTCTCAGAATCCTCGATTTCGTACGCATAGTTAAAATACGTATGGTTGTCTGAACCACCGATCTCACCTGTCCCGTAGTGATATCTTGTCCACGTTGTGCCGTTTTCGTTGAAGCTACTAGTGTAGCCCTCGGTTTGTAAAGGGGCGCATGTAAGAACAAATCGCAACGAGAAGCGGCGGTCTTGAGGCGCATTTAGGCCAAGGTGATCGTTGCTATCGAGGTGTCCAGTATCAAGTTGGATGTTTCCATGTTGACTGCGACAGAGCTTTTCATCGAACGGACAGCTTGCATTCTCGTTTACAATGGCAGTTGGGAGCCGACTGATTATGAATTTATTACATTCCACGGTAAGTGTTCCACTGGAACCATAGCATTGCTGAGCATAGTTTGCGGCGTTATTGAGGTCTTCCGCATTGTTTCTCCATATTAGTCCTGCGTCTTCATTTGTAGAAATTGTCGAGTTCACTGATCCGCAGTGGTCGCCCTTCAGTAAAACCTCGTCGCCGACGGCAGTGGAGATATTAGAAGAGAACCCTCCAGCTATTGAAAAGGAGGCCAGGCAGAAGCCAGAGAGTAAAATAAGGGGTAAAAGTGAAAGGAGGCGCCTGGGTCGAGCACGAGGTCTCTTCCATGCCCAAAGCACCTGCAGCGCTGTCAACAAGCCAGACTCTGGGGTGCCTGCATTGCGAAGAATTATCTGCCGTTGATGATGGACTGCGTCTTGTGGAGTAACTGTTGAATATGCTCGGTGAAGAAGGATACTAGCGATTCTCCAGAATCTAGAAGAGACAAAGCCAATGAAAACTGCTGTGAAGGCGATAATCAAGTTGCCAGTGCCCTTGGTGGTTGTAAGAGTCTTTCCAAGCACCGCGCCCCTCGACCAGTTGGTCCATAGGCCAAGATAAACCCTAGCATCCATGCTGACGTTGCAAAAAGTTTGAGCTGTTCCGGAACTTGTTGCCCAGTATCTTTAGTTTTAAGGTAGCAAGAGTGCGGGGATTAGCTATCTCAAAGTTGAAATGCGCGATCCAGAATGATATTTAAAGACCAAATCAATCATGACAGCTCAACATTAACCATCAGAGGCACCTGTGCGAGCGGGCAAGGCTCGATACTATCATGACCACGTCCATCTCTCCTCAGATACTGCTGGTATATCCCGCTGTATGATTAAGGGCTGGGCATGAGCAAATGCTACTACAAGTTCATCTTCCATTGGCCTCAACGGCGCTAGGTTGGTGTGGTTTAGTCTATATAGCCCCATACTATGTTTTCAGCCCCCACAAGGTCACAATTGCGACTCCCCCAATATCAATCTGTATGAACATTCGGGGAATGCTCACGCAACTCGACCTATAAATGGAAGGTGTATGACAGACCTTGTCTCTAGAAAGCAATCGCAGAAATGTTTTAGTGGCTGCTATAATTGTATCTTGACCCTACTCCTACCCATCTTTCTCTAGGGTTACTGAACTTTCATTGTAGACCTATCACACCCCATCCCTCGTATGCCGACAAACCGGCGAGTAATATTTCATAGCAAGGTCTGTGTAACAAAATGACGACATCTCACAGAATTCTATATTAAGGCGTCTGCATATCTTCCTTGAGACATTCGCAACCGCGGGGTTCGCCCCCATATCTGGCCCCCATCTCCCCCCAATGCCTAGCAGAGTGTGCATAAATTCACCTTTTCCATGGCATTTCACCTTATTCTACTACGATCAGCACATAACCGAAGTAGAATCACTGCATAATCGATGTATGACCAGAATATGACCAGTATAATAGAAGATGTAGAAATACGAGGCTAGCACTAAAGACAATCGGAAGAGGTATAAATTTGTTCTCGTCGGAAAATTGATAGCTGACTTGTCGGGATCTAATAAGATACCAAGAAGTCATGCGTAGCCAACATCGACCACATGTGGCCATAGTCATATTATGCACGTTCGAGAGTTAATAATATATTGACGCTAGAATCATAGAGTTGGTCTATTGCATCCTTGGTATCCTATCTTTCAAGTAGGATGACCATAAACTTTCACTATAACTTGACGAATCTAGCGACTGTAGATCTATGCATTCGGGTCGGAAGTCATTTCATCAGGCAGCTTGATCATGATAGTGTCCAAAGTGTCAAATTCCGCTAGTATGAGCCAGGAAAATAGAATTACAAATCTATGTGCATGATCCTCGAGAATCAATACTTCAGCATTTCAAGTCTAAGTTAACCGTAGGGGTTCCGGGCCACACCCTCGCGGGTGTCACGAGTGGGTAGGCTGGTCAGGTCAGGTATAATGTACGAATAGCTTTATATGTCTTATAAGATCTCGCCTACGCTACGTGTCTGCTCTGAGAAGTCAGCAGCGGAGTAATCGTATCGGCAACTGTGGCGCATGGAATCAATTATTTGTGGCTCAATAGTACAAGAGGGGTTACGGGATTTTCTGGGAAGTAAGCAGAGGGTGCGGGGCTAGCCTCATTGTCCATAAGGGCCACAAAGTGAAGGACTCTGCCGAAAGAGTGACGAGAAAAATTAGGAGACATCGCTATTGTGCAGCCGAGTGGCCGTGTAGCTGGGTTCTTCTATTAACATGTTTTCCCCGTTTTAGATACATGTAATATCACCTACGTCATAGTCACATGACTTGACCCACATAGTAGAAGGTATACTTCCTACTCTTCGGCCATAACCGAGACTAGACCTATTATAAATAGCTTTATCCTATTTTACAGTTAGTTACTAGGTCCTACTATTTAGTTAGTATTGCACTATTTACTTTGCAAGTAAGACTGTAGACACTGTAGGTACTACTAGATAGTAGCTAGCAAGTTATATTCTTTATTTTTATTATAAGGATAAAGATCTGCTATAATTAGCGTTGCTAGAATACGACTTAAACGCTTTTCTAACTAATTATATAGTAAACCGATAACGCTACTTTAACTTTAAGTATATATATTTTATATAACTAGGCAAAATTGACACTTTAATCGGAGTTGTTACCCTTTGACTAAAGAAACTAATATACTTATAGAAATAGGAATATAGTGTTAATCTAGATAATAGATCTGCTAGGGACTTTTGAGCCAATCTTCAAGTTTATTTAACTAACTGATAATTATAATAATTTTATATATAGGGAAAAAAAAAGGTAATAGGCTAAGAAATAGCAAAGGTTAATTTACGAAGATTATTAGCAAAAGGCTTTAAATACTAGCGCTTTATAATTACTTATCTTTAGCTTTATAACCAGATTTACCTAAATCTAATAAATCTATACCCTGTTTAATACCTTTTATTTTTAATGCCTTAAAGCCTTTTGTCCTACCTACTTTAGACCCTTTAGTACCTACTAGTCTATTATAAAGATAGTTTTTTAAGCTACTATAATATTTATTTAAAAAGCTGGTTATCGATTTAGTGCGACTGCTTAAAATTTCTATTAAATAAAATAGAGTTTTAAAGTACTTATTTATTTTGTTAGGCTTAAAAGTATTTAAAATTACTAAACTTATTATACTTTATAGTTAGTATCTTTAATTTTAAAAAAAAAATAGCTATCTAGACTATAAGATTAAATATATAAACAAAGCTTAATGTCCTAATAAATAAGCC
>NPFG01000647.1:0-17577 GCA_002288965.1 Xylaria sp. MSU_SB201401
TTAATAATATAAATAATATATATACTAATTATATTATTATATAATCTATATATATCTTAATAATAAATACTAAAAGCTATTTAGTATTATATACTTTTAATTTAATATATTAAGATAAAATTAAGCTTTAATTAAGTTAGTTAAGATTACAGATTATTAGCAGGCAAGGTTAAGAGTAAAGGCTTAACTTAAAAGATAACTAGTTAATAATCTAGCTAGTTAATAATATATTCTAAGTTATATCACTTTATATTAAAGATTTATAGGCTTTTAAAGATATAATTAAGTAAGAAAATTAATAAAAACTAATTAAGATAATTATTATATAAAGAAAAAAGAGAACGCGTGCCTAGCGTTATAATAAACCCGGCTATAATATATAAACTTATTAAAATAATATAAAACTATTTAGCAAGTTAGATTCTATATAGTTTAACGCATCTCTCACCCAAGTTGGCCACCTAATCCAATTGGCCACTTTCTAGACCTTTGTATACGCGTCTAGAAATAATCTAATAATAATATATATAATTAATTTAAGCTACCTAGAATCTTATTTGCTAGACAATTCTATACTGTTTTAATAAGTTTATATATTATAGCCGGGTTTATTATAAGCTTTACAGCGCTAGGCGCACGTCCTTTTTCTCTTTATATAACGACTATCTTAACGATATTTACGATTTTCTTATTTAACTACGTTTTTAAAAGCTTATAAATCTTTTACATTATATAATAAGGGACTTTTTATTTTATAATCGAGTTTTTTTTATATAGTAATGCCGGCTAAGTTTATAATTTGCTTTGCAAAAGGTTATAATATTTCTTTTTAATAACGCAAGACCTAGTTATATTATATATAATTTGGTATATACTTTTGATAATAGATATTAGAAAGCTATTCTAGCGTTGTACGACCTTTGATTTAATATATTGGGATAGGGATTAGGCTTTGGTTAAGTTGGTTAAGGTCGCGGATTGCCAGCGGGTAAGGTTGGAGATAAAGGCTCGACTTAAAGGGTAACCGGTTAATAATCTAGCTAGTTTAGCCTTATATAGGAGATTTATAGGCTTTTAGGGACGTGGTTGGGTGGGAAAATCGTAAATATTGTTGGGGTAGTCGTTGTACGAAGAGGAAGGAGATGCGCGCCTAGCGCTATAGGGCTTGCAGCGAACCTGGCTATAATATGCGAACTTGTTGAAACGGTATAAAACTGTTTAGCAAATTAGATTCTGGATAGTTTGAATTGATTATATGCATTATTGTTAGATTGTTTTTAGACGCGTGTATAAAGGTCTGGAAAGTGGCCAATTGGATTAAGTGGCTAACTTGGGTGGGAGATGTGTTAAATTAATTATATATATTATTATTAAATTGTTTTTAAATGTATATATAAAGGTTTAAAAAGTGGCTAACTAAAGTGAGAGATATATTAGTTTTAATCTTTTAAATATAAAATTTAATAAATAAAAATTAAAAATAGCTTTTATAAAAAACTTTTATTTAAATTAAGTTTTATTAAAGATTAAAAGTTTTTATAAAATTTTATTAATTATTTTAATATTTAAAAGTATTATTTTAGCTTTAAAAAATTATTATATATATTATTTAATAATAAATTTAATAGATTTTTATAAAAGGAATTAAAATTTAAAAAAGTAGCTTTAAAAAAAGTTAGGAAAATAAACTATTAATAATTATTTAAATTAAAAATAATATAAGTAAGCTTTTTTAAGCTTATAACCTATTAGAAAAGTAGGGATATATATATATAATAAGTATTATATATTATATTTAAGATGATTAGAAGGTAAACTAAACGGTCTAAAGACCTAGGGGATACTATTAATACTTATAGTTAGAGATTAGAGTGTATCTTATTCTACACTTGCTGACAGGTAAGACTCGAGCCAAGGTTGTGGCTATCGAGCTGCCAATACTGGGCCGCCTCGAAAAATGTGGGCCAACTAGTTTGTGTCGTATAAGGATCAACGACCTGCTCACTCGTAGCGGTTACGTCAAAACCCGGCGTTATTTTAATATGATGACAAGCTTTTGGATGGTTTTGGTTGCAGGTAAGATTGAACCATACAAAAAAAGAGAAAGAGAAGACCTATAACGGGTCGTTACAATAACTACAATACGGAGACAGGCTTCTATTCGTTTCCCCGACCCTGCTGACACCAAGTTGGAGCTATCATTGACATTCTCAGTAAAACCGAAATCCGTGCCTGAGATCGACATGCGACTAGAATGACTATTGGAGGGTTGCCATCACATACTGTTGGGAGTCATATTTGCGAAAGCGCGTTGGAAGTAGTGCAATCCAAACGTATATTCAAGTGGCGTGGTATATGCTTATGGGTATTTTCCATATCTACGCTGGTTAGTAACAGATGAGCCGATCCCTGGTGGTTATCATTTCCAATACTGCTCAGGCGGGACGCGGAGCTGTGATAGAAGAGATAAGATGAGTGGAAACAGGCCCTGATGAACGACGCCGGTAATTATCCTTCGTTGATAATGAAGACCTCTTGTTCTCATTCCATCGCTCAACTCCATTTTTTCACTGGCGATAGTCTATCTAAATTACAGGATGTATCCCTGGTAAAAGATATGCAGCAACAGCCAAGATCTAAGCCTGTGTGAAAGAGGCGATATGGACAGAGCCGCCCAAAGCGGAGGTAGCATACTATTCAGCATGTCAGTAAAGGAAAAGCTCCTATACGTTACAACTAGATCGCTGACCACTTACGTTAAAGATACCCCACCGATAACCCATGAAGTAGTGCCAATCGTTGGTCAGAGTGAGGGATGAACCTAGCGGCGTGAAGGTTGTACCATCTAGGCTGTAGCTGAATGAGCCCGTCCGACCTGTTCCGGGGTTTATATTGACTGTTCCTCGTAGATATATCTTTCCCTTAGAGATTGCCGTGCTAGCTACGGTTGTCCCAGTACTCTTTGTTGTCCAATCGCTGTTCATGTTCACTCCATTCGTCATGGCCACGGAGAAGGTCCCTCCATTGTTCACCACGCCAATCCAAGCAGATTGGTCCCGGAACAATGAAAGACCAGCGCGGTCTCCTGCCGCCATATTGGTGGTGTCCATGATGATCGTTGCGGTCGAAGTTGGGCCGTGGATACGGTGAGTTAAGGTATTACGCGCTTGGTACAAGTCAGAAGTGACAGTGGCGGTCGATAGTGTGAGACCGTCATTGACAATGAACTTGGTTGTATCCGGATTATGATTCCATTCCCAAGCTGCGCTTAACGCCTTCCCGCTGAAGGAATCAGTGCCGGTCAAGGAGCCCAAGGGGTGAGCAGCTGCTGGTAAGGGGTAGGTCTTGCCCCATGCCCCACTGCTGAGGGTGAGGGTAGGGAACCCATCAGATCCCCAAGTTAATGGGGCCAGAACTGGGATACGGCCTCCCGGATATGCATCGACAAAAGCTGCGTAATACCATTTTCCATCGGGCGTGTCAACTAGACCGCCTTGGTGGGGATTGCCGCCGCCTGAAACCGGGGACGCCAGCGAGTTGGCGAGAATCTTAATACTGTAGGACCCAAAAGCGCTGGAGGCTTTGAGGACGTATTCTTGATTGGCAGGATGAGTCACGAAGATGTAGTATTGGCCGTCCTTTTTGTACATTCGGCTGCCTTCAAGAGTACCAATATTCCCCGGTGCTGAGTAGACCTGTTGAGTCTTGACAATGCTCGTCGCATCGGAGGAGAGCTGGGCGACAGATAGCTGAGTATTCCCATACGCGACATACAAAGTATCATCATCGTCCACTAGTAACCCGCAGTCGTACAGACACGTATTCAGTGTGGCGGTCAAAGACCACGGTCCGGTAACAGATGAAGCGCTGTAGATGTACGTCTTGGAGAATTCAATGCAACCAATCCAGTACCATTTCCCATTGCTTTTCCGGTAGCGCATGGTGGAAGCCCAGATGCCCTTCACGTAGGCTCGAGATGTTCCAGCCAGGTTATATGAGGATGACCAGCTTAGCGAAGGTACTGCGTGACTGATGTATTCCCAGTTAATGAGATCATATGAGCGCAGAATCGGGGCACCCGGACTGTAATGCATTGTTGACGAAGTGTAGTACCAGACATCTTCCACGCGGAAAACATCCAGATCCGCGAGATCCTCCCAAAGAACTGGATTGGCGAAGGTGTCTGCCGCAGATACTTCAGTATTGCTTAACGCGCTATTCAGGTTGACATCCGGAGCCGTGGTGTTGTTTCCGTGCAAAAGAGCAGCATATGCCAATCCCGCTCTAAGGACAACACCGACAAAGTTATAAGACAGCATGATAGTCGATGTATCTTGACAATTTATGATTGATCAGGGATCTAACAGATGCGTTAACGTTCTCCTTTATCATTTTGGTGCCTCAGTCATTTCAGTAGCCAAGATTCACCAGCCACGCCAATTACCATCGTAGACGGATGTCAGCTTGATATTGAAGTTTTCATCCACCAATAGCACTCTCTTAATAAGCAATTCAGTCAGAAGACGGACACGGATGGTCCGCATATCGGCTGGATGTCTTGAGCCGCGCCAGTTAGCTCCGGTACCGTCCGAGTCCTAAATAGCCGGTGCAGTCTCCTCACTCCGTGATGCACTATCGCGACCGTCTATCGGCAAATACCCTTCGCTGATTGGAGCGGCTATAGCAAGTGTTGGAACGACACACAACAACTAACATTTTTTCACAGAATCCAAATTAAGAGCATCGTAGATAAAATGAGTTACTTCCTACCAGACTAAATGACCACAACATCCAATTTGGGCGCTTAGCTATGCAAAACTTTTTGTCGAGAAACAGCTAGCTTGCGTTGCTGTATTGCTTATTTAACCTTATTTGGATTATGCAAAGCTCAATTCCTAAAGCAATGAGGTTGGATTCGGGGTTCGTGATCTGGCTCGTTACGAGCTCGTAGTGATTATACAGAGGAGCGATGCAATGATTGGAGCGGCTATGATCACTTGTGATTAGATGAAATATAGCGTTGGAGATGTGAAGCCTTCTTCTTCGCCTAGTTTCGGGGCCATGATGTGTATAGTGCGGTCACAAGTCGAGCGACACCTGATGGGAAACCCTCCTTTAACATGTATTTCGGATATGTCCTTGAATAGTGTGACTATTTCTAAAGACAGAATGAACACCATGAGATGGGATCTCCGGTATCCTCATAGGACCGAGAATGAAGCGTGCCTTTTCATATTCTTCGAAGTATAATGGGGTTCGTAGCTTCTAACAGTGATCTCGAGCCGGCCTTATGTCCTGAGATCAGAGCTCGGTTGTGGCCAGCGATCTTAGACGACCGAGAGCCGCCCAAAACAAGGACTGTGGTGAACGACAGATTACAGACAACACCCCGAAAAAGCAACTGAGCATGATACTGATGAACTCTGTCTTTCTTGCTACACCCCAGAATCCGATGCTACGGACCTATGATTAACCGTACGGTGTCCCGCTCATGTCCAGTGACGTTAAGGAATAGACAGACGGTCAGAACGGCGCACTATTTCCTGATCAATCCCTTCAGCGGATGGCTCAGACCATATGAGTCTAATTTAGGTCGTAGATCACTTGGGTAGTGCTATGTCGAACAATTATTCATCCTCCCTAACAAGTATTTAGTGTTACTCGGCCCGTTAACTCTCTCCTATCATCATTCTGAAATTGCAAGCTCGACATGACTTTTCGCCCCGGTGACTTCGGTGACATATTTTCGAGTGAGTTCAAATCAATTAAGTAGACACTGAAATAAAAAGCTTTATCGGCGAGAGCCTCATACATGCATCTCGCAGTGCAGTAAGCTAGGTAGGTGACTGTTGAAATAGATGAGGAGAGGCATGTTCATCGAGATCATTATTCGCTGACTCTGCAGCCAGAATCTCTCATCTGGCTACGATAACCGCGACCGCTCGCGGTGTATGGTAGACAAGTAGGTTCCCAGTACGCAATAAAGATGACCTGCAACCTGTTCAACTGCAATCGCTTCCCCAATATCTTCCCACAGTATTGCTTCCGATATATCTGCAAACGACTACCCCTTAACATAATAAACCAACACCTACCTGGCCCTCAAGACCGGCGACTAACGACCTCGTGCAGTAACAGTCATGCCCCTCGGCGCATATGGATGCTACGGTGACGCGGCGAGTTTGGCGCAGCGCACAGAGCTCCGTCAGCAGCTTGGGTATTAACCTCTAAGGTAAGCATTAGGCAGATCAGCCAATACCAGCACCTGTTTTATTTTGAAAAACACTGATATTGTCGATATACAGGAGGCCGTGCGCTCGGCTAGGCGGGTTGATGGGGCCAGTCGCAGCGCGTCAACAAAACATGGCCTTTTAGCTAGGAGGGCTAAGAATGAGGCGCAGGCGATACTCGCTAGCTAATGTCAATATAAACATTCGAAACTGTCACGCTGGTAGCTTGACGACGTACTGATTCGCGACTATGTCAGCCTGCCTCTTTTCAAAACATCGTACCTATCTGTCATATTTCTCTTGGCTATTCGGCGGGCAAGAGGGGTTGGGAGACGGGATCTCCGAGGCATAAACGTCCCTACCGTAGGTATCTCCAATAGATACCTTAAGTACTTAACCTGTACCTGACACCTTTCCAATCTCGTATACGGTAATATTAGCAATTTCGCTGAGATTTTTGAAATGATTACACGATCAGAAGTAGCGGAAGCAATAACAAGACCAAGAGGCGAATACACCTACGGGCTGTTCCCCGCCAATCGGCATCTTCCCATAGAGATGGGGTTGGAAGTGAGCCGCACAGTGTCACACGCGCTTCATCCTTGCCTTGTACAGTGTTGCTCGTTCCATCCAGATAACCTCACACGGAGCAGTCCCCCGTTCGCGACCAGCTGAGACCGTCTTGCAAAAGGTTGGTTATCTACATAGAAGATTGGGCAGATACATAGTAGGTAGGTAGGTAGTCTTCAAGGTCCTTACACATTCATCTCTGGTTGCAATACCGAGTACATAACCCAGTGGCTGATCTTGATTTCGTCGAGACATCGATCATTCAACCTCGTCGTAGCTATACCAGGTAGTCTAATCTAGTCAATACCTAGTCAGCAATCTCGTGGAGGCAAAAGGCTAGATGTGGACAAGTGCTCGAATAGATTTGCAACTCTGGCGTACAAGGCTCTCGGCCGAGTTTCATTCACTTTGAATTAGTAGGCGTACACGGGTAGATATCTGAACCACACTACACGAACACATAGACAAGAGGAAAGAGAAAGGAAGAAGCAAAAGGGGCAGAGTGAGACACTGGGGAGGTTCTCGCGGGGAGTTCCAATTCAATTCTCTCCTGTCATGAAGACTTCTTCCCCTCTGTAGGTAGGCACTGAGACCGGGGATCGATCACGAGACCAACTAGCGGCCTGCACATCATCTCGCAGGGCCCTACTTCGGTATATAGATCTCAAACGGGTTCCAGAAACGAGTGTCAGATTATCTGTCTCTCTATCTCTCCATCTATGAATCTATTTCAGCCCCCCTTCTTCCATTTGGTCTCATTACTAGACTAATCGTTACCAAGAACGGGATATCCGCGCGAACTAACGACATGGGAATCTAGCATGGCGCATTTTTAACAGGTTGTCGAGAAGATGGGGGGAGAAGGGAAGAGGTGAGCGGTAAAACGACTACCATCACCGCCGACAAGTCGGTGAGGCACGTGTAGCGAGCTACGCCGGACACGTATCAGTAGAAAGAAATCCCGCGCTTAGAAGACAGGCCAGGCCCGAACCCTGAGCTTGACTGCATCCAGCCAAGCAGGTCCCCTTAAATCCCTTGATCGCAGCATAGCGCGGTGTATTCTTCTCCGCCGACCATTCCTCGCAAGTCTTCTTTCGGTGTAATATAGGCGCCTTTTTGGGTCTGTTTTTCCTGGAGATGTAAATCATTGATATTGATGTCTTGAACGGCCCTTGGTCTTGGGACCTCTTTAGCTTCTTTTCCCCTCCGCCCAACTACTTAGTAAATGTCTCCCCCAGGTCCCATGAGCTAGGAAAGGGGGCGCTTATGGATATGTCTCTGAACATGTCTTGACCGCCCTTGCGTTGCGCAAGATGACTTGCAGCATGAGAGACCTGCTAGAGAACGAAGTGGGCATGGGGGCGGTATCATCGCGCGACGTAGAGTTTGGCCATCGTGTGTCACAAGCAAGCAGAATCTTAAGCAAGGATGATATGAAAGATTGAGGGTTTTGAAAATCGTAATGGTTAGAGTATCTATTCACTCAGATGTAAATGAAAGCAAAATGCCTGTAGGCATGGTATCATATCCCATATCCAGATCTACTAACACCAAAAACCCGCACTCCAAAAATCATACCGTTAGAGCGCTGCCAATAGCCTTTACCTAGCGCTCTAGATCCAAAGACAAAGTTGAAAGAGAAGAGATAAAACACGCCTATTTTCTCCAAGACGATGACCGAATACCTGGGACATCACCCCCAGGTACCGTGCACCTTGCCTCGCCGGGCTCTCGACCTGACCCCGATATCCCCGTTCCGCGTCAGAGTCCGCCACCGTCTCTCCACGCCGTTCTCACTCTTGCCGACGCGCCGCGCGCACTCCTGCCACTCCGACTTGGAGAGCTTGAGCTTCTCAAAGATCAGTTCCACGAGGACACGGTCGTCCTCGAGGCTCCACCTCTCGCCATCCTCTTCTTCTTCCACTTCGGTACCTTCTTTCCTCGTCTCCTCCTCCGTAGGCTCATGTAACTCGTGATAATCTGAACGTTCAAGACCTCGTGGTAGGTCGACGGGAGCAATGCGAGCCCGCTTCGGCGTCGTAGGCGTGGGTGTAGTGTGTCGCGCGTCCTCGACGTCGGTGTTGCTGATGTCCAGGTCGCTGTCAATCTCATCATGCGGCCCATGTCGTCGTCGACGCGCGACGTCGCTTGTTGGGGCCGCGAGGAGGTACCGGGGTTCGCTTGCGGACCTTCAAGCGTTGGTCTCGTGTTCCGTTGTTGGTTGCGTTTTGTGGGCGTGGCCGTAGGCGCATCTTGATGGGAGGGAAGGGCGCGTGGCCCATAGGCGGTGTTGGTAAGGTGGACGGGGGTTGCTCAAGGTACCCGGCAGACACCGGTGGTGATGATCTAAGCATCGATTGAAGCGCGCGACATGAGTGAACTATGGTGCCGATGGTGGTCTGGGGAGATGTAGGAGGACTCGCTGGCGGCGAGGCGAATAGGGCGGATTGTAGACGGGTCATGGGTGGGCGCGAAAGATCGCATGATGAAAGCGCTGAAGGCATCAACATGGTGAAATGATATGTCGTGGTGCTGTGGGCGCAATGAAGCTTCTCTCTCTCTCTCGTGTCTCTGCGCGCGACGGGTGCGCCGTAAACTATACGCTATATGCGGTAGTCTGGATGTCGCAGACTGTAAGGCGCGTCTAGAATGGATAGTGTGATGATGAAGATGTTGAGGGATAGGCCGGGTAAGCTGGACACCCTTTATGCGGCCGAGGGCGGTTCGAACGCAGGCGCGCAAACTACTGCAGGACCTTCTATTGCGACGGGCGCCGGCGGTATTGCGCGAGCTCAGGTCACGATGAGTATTTGTTGAGCAATGCTGGTGATTGTAGAGGTGACTAGTGATCCGCGACAGCTCAGTTAATGTTGTGATATCAAGGTTGCGATTGAAGGCGACTAGATGACAGCAGTATCGACGAAGAAGCGGTCGAGGCGAGAGTTGTGAGTGTGAGTGTGGGAGGACTGGGAAGAGTTGCGACCGGGGCAACCGAAGGGGTAGACAGGAATCCCGTAGCTAATAAGACGGGCGGGAGAGAAGTGGTGCGGTGCGGTGCGGTGTAGTGTAGTGTACCTTGGGTGGGTGGGTTATGCGCTAGCAACGGTGCTAGAGGTACCCTCCTAAAGGTAGAGTGCGCGCAGGCAGACACGGGGACACTGTACGGGCGCTGGCCAGCAGGTACCTGTCAGCTGTGAACTGGCCTATGGCGGTACAGGGTGCCCAAAGTACAGTGCGTTGTGTCCCCCCAAGCCAGACAACGACTTAGGTACCTACCGCCCGCTAAGTGGACGTTGAAGTTGCTCCCTGTCCAGCGAGCGGGGGCCACATGATTCACACAGCTACCGGTGGGGGCTGTACCTACTACTATGTACTGGAGGTGTAGGGCCAATCAGCGACAGGTCGCAAAGCTCAGACATACTCTGCTGCTACAACAGCATCTAGGTACCTCACCAGGTACCTGCACTATATCATGGGCAAATATTTCTGTAGCAGGGGCAAGCTGACCAAGGATACCTTCACTTATATTGTAAAGAAGGTGTGGAGGTCTCGATGTGCAGGTAAGCAGTTGACCTTAGGTATTGTAAGTGTGAGTGCGGCTGGTACTCTAAGTACCTACCTGTAGAGGGAATAGAGAGCTGCAACCACTTAATCACCTGGCCCCCCTCGATCGACCCCATCAATGCCGAAAGTTGACGCGGTTAAGTACCTAACCTATGGTCAGGCTCTAGCTTGCTCTTCCATTCCAATAATACCTAGACCTCTCTCCCTCTTCTCTCTTTAGTCTTAGCCAGGACTAGCTACAATACTTTAGCAAGACTGGTGGTGCTTTCACTCGATGCCTCTCGTCTCGGCGAGTTTGCCGCGCCTGACGCCGGCTTTTCCCTGGTGAATCAGATCTAGACAACAAGGGCAACAAGAAGGGCACAATAAAGGTAGAAACACTCACCCGACCATTTGTAGGTTCCAGTGGTATTGGGGGGCACGCGTCTCGTAATCTTAACCAGAGCAACGCCAGCGCTGTGAAACATCCTGGACCGACTTCTTAATCATTCTCAACCAAGAAAAAAGCCTGAAGTACCCGTCGCCAGAGGATCAGCAGGGCCGCCTATGTCCTTCATCTTGCGCCTCTCTTCCTTTACTATCTAATGCCGCTTAATTAAATCTACACCATCACGGATATACTCAGTAGATTGAATAAAATCATGATGTGGATAGGTATATTATGCAACAACACCTTGGGTGTATGTACCTTACCTATCTCTTACTACTTACTTGGTGTGGGAACACACCCCGAGCGAACCTTGACCTGCGACGACGTCAGCATCATACCACCGAAACCTTACAGTTATTATGGATTGTTTTTTCTCGATGACTCTCTCGATCCGGCTAGATGACCAGGTAACCACTCTATTCCCCAAACCTTACCTCTTTCGTCCATCCCTCATCTACTTTGCATTTCATCATCGTGCCGGGGATCCTCCGATGAAGACATTCTCGCCCAACTCTTATCGATGCGTGGTTACCTGTCAGAAATCATTTCTCGGAAGCGGCGCGAGGAATTCCCACGCGGGTCTACTAGTGCTGTCTTCGGTCCCAAGCTTCCCGTCTCTCAACAACTGTGCCTACATCATTGACAGCCCTTACTAATCACGGCCATTCTGCCTACGGGACCTCCTTAGAGAGAGATGACCATAGTATGAGTATGGCCATGAGCAACAATCTGTTCCGGCCTCACGCAGCCTTTATTTTGTTGAGGTGTACGTGCTAACAATCCTCTAAGAGGTCATTTATCTACAGTAGCTAATGTAATCTTGCGTCTTGTATCACAGTCAGGTAATACTATTACCGTTTTGTCCCACATGCTCTATGGCAAACATCGTTCGATGGGTGCGTTGGTAGTAGTGCAAAAAAGAAGCCACCAGAGGGGCCTAACGGTCGGCTGAGCAAAGCGAACGAGAGGGGCCAAAGTCAGAAGGAAGGGAAGGAAAGACGGGCGATGCTGAGAAAGAGTGGGAGTGGAGGCAGAGGCGAAGGAGAGGTGGGTGGAATGAGTGACGACGTTTTTGCAAGGCTCTGGCCTGGCGCATCTTGGCCGGTTAGACGCGTCGTTAGCGCGATACGTTCGCGTCTCGCCAACGCGTAAAATTTTAATTGGTCCCCCACTCTTTCCGGCCAATCGTCTTACACCAACCTTGGCTACTTCTTGGCATCACGAGAGTCATCCATCCATCCATCCATCCATCTGCTACGATAAGTAGTAATGGATGGACACTGGAGCCTACGATGTGCACTTAGTAGTAGGTAAGTGTAAAATCTATCCATGGCTGCTGTGTACGTGTACTCAGGAGAGCAGAAGACGTTGACCAGCCACCACTGCAAGCCACCTTTCTACCGACCTATTCCAGCACGCCAACCTTCCAAGCCTCTTCTATGCCTCTTGGTTCGCGCATCATGCCATCTTCATGCCGCCTCCATCAGTAGTATGTGTTAATCCCTACAATGCCTAGACCTCGACTATTCAGGTACGTCGTACAGCCCTTCAACAGCTGCCTAGTCCGTCGCCTCACCATGCCCAAGATCATGTACTTGCCAGCCAGTCACGCTCTGTACGCAAATCGCAAGCGTCAATCTTTCGAGATAAACACCAGCGAGTGACAACCAAAGCATGTCCTATCACTCACTCACTCATCAGATGATGACTTGTTTAATCAAGCGTTGTGCTTAGAAGCTATGTTTCCAGTCGTCATTACGCATAGGTACATGTGCGGCTGTTAGGAACTGTCCGTGCCTGTTTGATCGACCGAAGCTCCCGTCCGGGGTTGGGGGCGGGTAACTCCAGCGCAGCGGATGCACCCATCCCGCCAAAGATCAAGATTGCATTTTAATGCATCCATCAATGTAGACACAATAGGCATTGTCTTTTCCACTACTCCTGCCGCCCTCTTCTCCAAATACGAATCCGTAATGCCACTTTCTTACAGGTGTGCGCGCATCCTAAGATAACTCCGATTTGACATCTAGAGAGACGCCAAAGATGAGCGAAGAGGTGTCCATCTCACAGCATAGTGCTCTTGTCTACTGTATATTTTGGAGTACATGGGCATATGGAGGCACACACAGTGTGCGCAGAACGTTGGAGACCGATCAACCTGAAACTCACCGGGGAAATTCATGCACTGTAGCGGACACTGTATCTATTCTCACTGTCCAATGGAAACCTCCCGTCCTGCCTATTCCGGCAGTAGCCTGAAATCAACCTGGAAGAGCCTTGGACAGTCCTGCAACAGCTCGGACTATGCAGCATCAAAGAGCCAGACGGGACACCGACGTGTTGTGAGATGACTGGTTCAACCCTCTCAGCCGCTCCAACAGAAACCCAGTCGTGCAGCAACTCCAAGGAAACAGCATCGTGAGATCAAGAATACCTAGCCGACTTGGTACCACGAGGCAGCCACGGCAGTAGAACCGTCGGTCACGTCTTGTTACGATGTTGATGTTGACATGGACTCCTTGGTATCCTTTTTTCCAGAGCCAAGGGCTGCGCCCTCCTCTTCATGACACGCAAACCATCACTCCCTCATTGTCGTCACCCTCAAAGCAGGTCTCATGAGCTCGTATACAGCTCAACGCCTCACACCCACGCAGAGTCGAACAAAACGTCCTCGATAGTGCCATCGTCTATGCAAGAAACCTGCGAGAGTAAAGGCCTGATCCCGGTGTGAGCTTAGAGTTCATCTATTATCAAAACAAACATTGGCAGCTCGTCGGGAATGTCTAGGCGATCTACTGCACGCCATTGTTGCAGGCAACAGTATATACAGCTCTTGCCATACCTATCATTCGTCGAGTGGCATTCGGTTCCGAAGAGGGTCACCTCGTTGTTGATACCCATGGGGTAGCTAGATGTGTTGTTGACGTTAGGGAACCTATCATAACAACAGTGGCATGATGCTGCGTTTCGAAGCGTTTCGAAGAAGACAGAAAGAGAGGTCCGTGAGACCGTTCAGCCGTACCTGCCCAGTGAGTTCCCCCACTATCAACGCATAGACAAAAGGCCCAAAAACATTTGAAAGTCACGCCACCAGTAGGTTAGACGGCCAGCTATCGGAACCGCTTTGCAATAGGCGAGTCTTACGGCAGGGCTAGTATCTCCACTGTTGCGGATATTTCCGAAAGCAACTGAGGGCGTCGATGTAGAGTAAAGAGAATTGTATTGCTAGTCATAACTTGTTCTTCTCGCGAGACCTAGTATTAGCACTCGGCCGAGAAAAGGACTCAGATGCCCTATGTATATAATCTAGGAGTTCAGGACGATCGGAACCCTAAAGCCTTACGTGACAATAGAGGACCAAGCTCCCCTCAGATTCAATGCCTAATACTGAGAGGCCAAGAAAAGGAGGTAATAGCAACACTTAACACCGCACAACTCAATCTGAACAACAGTTCAATTTCAACTACGTACTTCACTACAAACCTTCGTCTACGCTATAACACCACTCACCCACATTCACCACACGAAAACCTGGTGATCCTCGCAAGCGCGATGTTCATAAAACTCCTCCATACGCCACCTAAACAAACCCTGAAGTTTCTCACAGCTCTACATCCGTCTGAAGGGTATTCCAGGACCGCGAATCCAGAGAGAGTAAGATATCACACACGTCGCGCCTGAGACACGATATCCTATCCTTCATAGTAGCGAGTTCCACAAAGCAGTGCACACCCTCATCATGTCGGCTCAGGCCCAGGTTTTGTTCGATCTCACAGAGGAGCTCGTCTGCGTAGGAGGCGTACGTCTCCGCGGTTCTCACGATTTGTCTTACCTGCGTCATTGTTGAGCACGTGATCGTGCATGTAGTTGGTGAGTCGACGAGGTCGCAGAAGGAAATGCAGCCGCAGGGACTGTGGACTTGACACATTGTTGGTGTTTAGTGTATGTGATACGTGTGGTGACTTTGCACTCGAAAATGACGCCGTTGGACGTGTATACGGGTTATATGTACGCCTACCTCAGTGCGATATGCGGTTTAAGAACCAGGGTATCGCTTCGCGGACAGGAGGTTGAAACTGCTGAAGGTAAAGGGTTGCTTCGTAAGAGGGATAGAGTGTGTGCTGTCAGCCCAGCCATGTCTTATAAAGTTTGCAATTTCTATTCAAGAACAATAGCGCTATGTCTGCCTCGATTCTTTCTTCATAACAACAAAGGCACGCTTGTTTACGGTGTTTGCTCATAGTGCGTTGTTCACCAAGACAATGCTTTGACGTTGGCTTCAAATCATGTGCATCACGAAGGTAAGATCAAAGAAGACGGGCGGCTATGATATAGCCAGTATCCCATGATTTATTTATCATGGGACTTTGTCAGATTTGGAGAACCTAGATAGCAATGGTTGAGACAGGCGTGACGATGTAATCAAGCGTATCCACGCCCAAGCCCGCATGAGAGAAGAATGTTGAATAATGACTGAAACTGAGTCGGTGTAGGTAATCTCGGGACGCTGGCTGGCGATGTCTTGTTCAGTATCTAGAAGTGATGTACTACGTGCCAGGAGAGTCCACCTAGACGTATCGCACGGATGCACATGCCGATGCTAGAATGAGCATGGGAATTCTTAGATACCGAATGACATTTGATAGTTTTTGCGGATGATATACTATTAAATACATGGCAGTGAGACCTTTACCTGCTAACGAATATTACCTAAGAGTCTGTTCTAGAGAGGTCTCGGCCTTGCTGTGACGAACCAATCTGTCATAACGATGTCATACGTTTCGGACCAATCAGTATCCAAGCTTCGGTCTCATCCCATTGGCTTGGAGGTCGTTCCGTCGCGTCGGAGTTTCGGCCGTGGTTCCAAACTTTATCTCGGCAGTGTAATCGCATCACCCATACCAGATCTTCGCAACATAATTGTATCATTCCCTGAAGGGTTAAATGGGACAAGGATTAACGAGTATATTTAAGACCGTGGCAACCATTCCTTACGGTTAGCTTTATTTGCATCTCAAATTTCTCTTGCCATGCTTATCAATCAACATTCAGTCTTGCCAAGTCCGGGTTTCGATGGCCTTTGCTGGTACACCGCAACATCTACCGAATAAGTCAGCCGGTAGGGACGATGTGGGCAAATATCAAGAGAGCGTGCGTCTATTCCCACGATGGCCATGAAGACACCAGCTGATTCTGTAGATCGATCGTAACACCCCGTTAGAACTCGCGCAAAAGCCGCTGCCGTACTACTCTGGGCCTTATAATGGGCCTTATAATGGATGGCTCGTGGATGTCAAGGAGCTTCAAAGTGCTGAAAACGATGACAACGACGGCGTCGATGCGGGTGCACTGTCAGTCCAAGCGCCACCACCACCACGGTACGACGATGGTGATAACAGTGTTGACCCCGGTTGGGCGCTGAGGCAAGAGTTATCTGCCTCTGTATGCGCGACGTCGAGTGCACCCTCGAATGACCCCCAGACCGACCAAGTCGAAGATACAAGTGGCTGTGCAACACCGAGGCCCACGCAGTGCTCCCGCTTACTTGGTAATGGAAGTTCAGAGTGCTCTGCTCCATTGATCTGCACAACTTTGCTGTACAGTTGGCACCCAGCACCATCCTATGGCGACCAGCCAACATCCGGCGTCCAAAACACTACGAAGGCTATGCGGGAGCTAAAAGAAATGGAACAACTCTTCCAGACCGACACTAAGCAAAGGATATCTCAGATAAAGGCTGAGTTATTACGAGTCGAGACTGACTTAAGCAGGGAGGAACAAAGAAGAGACGAGGATCATTGCATGTCAACGCACAACATGCAGGGCTAACTAAAGGAGAGAATGAACCTAAGCTGGTACAAATTGACTCATAGGAGGCAGGCTAATTTGCTAGAAAAGTTATATACAAGTATACAAGTTATTGTCAGTTATTCTAGGGAGGTTTTAGATCTGTAACGGACCCACCATATATTAGTATAAGCGGCACGTCGGGGATTATTGATTTGCAGGACACAATAAGATGATTAGGGGTTGTTTGTTCAGGAGGTTTGCAAATACTCCCATTATTATGCAATAAAAAGGACGGTCTAAATGGTAGTTGTTTAATAAGTATATTAAAATATAAAATTAAGAGCTGAAAAGTAAAACTAATATTTAAAATTATATAAATAAAAAATAATAAAAATTAAGTCATTATAATATATTTATATAATATATCTCTCACTTTAGTTAGCCACTTAATCTAATTAGCCACATTTTATAATTTTTATATACGGTTTTTTTTCTCCCTTTTTTTTTAACTAATAATAATAGCTAAGTCTTAAATTAAAGCTAATCTACAGCTAGCCTTTTAAGCTTAGTAAAATAACCCTTTTTTATTTTTTAAGCATGCTATAAAAATCTATAATATCGTTTATATAACCCTTATTAATCGAGAGAATAGTTTTAAACTAAAAGATAAAATACCTTTTATAATTACTAGATTAATTAAATCTAAAGAGAATTTAATCGTATAATATATTATTAACTTAATTAAATAATTGGTTTTACTTTAATATCTTATTATTAAAGACATAGCTAACTAACTTCTAAAGCTATATAAAAAACGTCTTATAAAAAAACTAGATATTTAACTTTATATAAAAGCAATTAAAGCTTTAAAATATTTAAATTAAAGAATTAATTGTTAGAAAATATTAAATAAAAATTTAAATAAAATGAAGTTATAAGTAGTTTTATTATAGTTATATTTAAATAATATATAAAAACTAAAAGCTATATAAC
>NPFG01000648.1:0-17488 GCA_002288965.1 Xylaria sp. MSU_SB201401
CCGAAAGATCTGCATCACAAGCTCACGTCGACACAACTATTTTCCCTCACGCTCTCTCTCTCGCTCTCAGCGAGCGTACAAGGAATACTGTACCTGTACATTACTTTATGCGCTACCCATAAAAACCGGGTCTTCCCATCTGGAGTACACTAGTAGGGGCTGGTATGTATCTAGTCCGGAGCAGAACGGAGTTCACAACTTCGACCGAGCCCGAGACCTTTTCTCCGGTTGCTCTCGGGCCTACGGGGGGCTGACTGCTATGGGGTCGAGGGGGTTTAGCTCCTCATAACTATCAGAAAGTCATCCACGTCACGAGAATGGGTCCGGCAATCCGTCAAGATGCTAGATGGGTACCCGGTCGCCGAGGGGAAAACCGAGCTGTTCGCCGCGCCGTCTCATTTGTAATCACACTTATAACTATCTATTTCATTGATGTTGCGGAAGCACCCGCATGCGGCATGTCCGCATCTTCACTTCTATATTTATGTGCTTATTAATAGACTTCGATATAAAGGCTATGTATGCATAATGAAACATCGGCTAGAGCCTAGATAATGGCAAGTAGTCTCCAGAATTTGCCCCCAGTAAGCTGAATGAAGCCGAAACTGCTGTCATCTGAATTCGCATTTCGACCCTAAGCTCCCAATGCTAGCGCATCCAGTGACACAACCCAGAAAGGACGAGAACGATTCTGAAAATCGCCTCTCACTACAGTGCACACTAACAGAATGTGTAGTCAATCAGGTGTACACGCTAGATGATGAATTCCAACAATTTAAAAAAAAAAAAAAAAGTATGAACTTCTAGTATGAGTATTCTCGAGCCACAGCGACCACGGAGTTTGGAGTTTATAATAACTCCGCATCTGGTTCTTAGTGCAATGTCCGATCCTGAGTGCATCTACAAAAAAACATACGATACTATATGCTAACCAATCCAATACCCCGGAGTGTCGATGCCATGGAAGCTATCCGATAAGCCTTGGCCAGATTCCATCTATTCCATCTGATCTCAACCCCGAAGAATTTGCCACCGGTTCTCAAGCTTGTCCTTGCTTTTAAATTAACTCTCGTTCACTTCTTACGTATCCTTGTACTTAATTGCTGTTAATTAATGGATGGATACTAAGGCGTCCAAGTACATATTATGAGTACGCTTCATATCACCTAACGAAGAGTCAATTTAATGTCGAATGACTGGGTAACAAATACACAGCTGCGAACAGACATGGGCGATTCGGTAAAATACGGCTTTGTAGCAGGTCATTTTCGGCACCGGTTCTATGTATAGCCAGGCTTGATTGATTAAGTGAAACTATCATAGGGCGCATAGCGTTCTCATAAGAGATGCTCATTTTCAAGCGGCCAGGTTTTCATCTACTTAGTACTCTATGATCATATTTAAGGAAAAGAGTTCGCCGTGGGATTTTATATGAACAAATCTATGCATATCACGATGCCGACTTGAAAACACGAAGATCGAAATCTGACAGCTTCAGCAATATAGCTTTTCTCCCACCAAGTTGCACAAAGTACCCCTCTTCTCTCTTGATAAGTGCAAGGAGAATGAGAGAGGTATGAAACCCGAACCAAGACTTCATTACGCGGGGTATCCGGGGTATTTCGAGGCAGTCCGGTTCACACAGGATCCCACACGGACATTATATACCTACAGATATTCCTATCTCCGTTAGGAATTAATGCTTCGGCCGACTTCATACGATCGTATCATATATAATCGTGCACAAGTACATATATAAACCATGAGTTCCGGTAACTTGGCTCCGAGGACACCACAGGGTGTAACATTTAAAAGCACAAGAAACATAAAAACAAATTCCACGTAACAACAAAAACAAACATGCTCGTCCTCGTAGCCGGCGCAACAGGCAACATCGGCCAGAAGCTCGTCACGAGCCTTCTCCGGCGTGGACACCAAGTCCGAGCCCTCGCCCGGAACCCAGACAAGCTGCCCGGGTCACTAACATCCCAACTCGAGAGCTTCGTTAAGAGCGACACATACCACGACCTCCCCGCCCTCGAAACAGCCTGCACCAACGTCGACGCCGTGATATGCGCGTACAACGGGACCCCCGAGCTCATAGTCGAAGGCCAACTCTTTTTACTCCGCGCCGCCGAGCGCGCGGGCGCGCGGATCTACGTCGCCGCGAGCTGGAACGCGGACTGGCGCAGGCAGAAGCTCGGGGATCACGACAGCTACGACGCGTTCCACTGCTTCCGGCGGCTCGCGGAGCTCACGGTTTCCAACCTACGCCCGCATTTCATCTTCAGCGGGATTCTAGCAGAAGTGCTCTTCTCCGTGCCGGGCCGCGTGTCTTTCTCGCCGCAGAACCATGGTGTTTGGGATCAGGAAGAAAGCCGCGTGGAGATCTGGGGCGATGAGGGGTGTAAGTGGCAGTGGACGAGCGAGGCTGATGCCGCTGAGTTCGCTGCTGCTATTCTCGAGCAGAGAAATGCTGCGGATGGTGGGTTCTGGACTGTCTGCTCGGGATATGATTCCTTGGTGGATATCGCGAGGATCTATGGACGGGTCCGTGGGACGACTGTGAGGGTTGAGCGGGTTGGTTCCGTGGAGGAATTACGGGAGACGGCCCTGGCTGCGCGTGCAAGGAGCCATCCGACTACTCTCTGGGATTACATTGGGTATTTCTATGTGTTGTACATCATAGATGGCACGTGGACTCCGGGTGCGTTTGATAATGAAAAGTTAGGGGTAAAGGGGACTCCGTTGGAGGAGTATTTGAAGCAAAACCCGGACATCTAATTCTAGCTGTTTGCGACTAACTATATGTTTTTGTCGCTGTTTAAATCGGTTGTAATTATCATGAACAATAGGAATAATCGTTATTTACTTCAATTATTTACATGTGATATAAAGTTTATGAAGTCAATAATTTTGTATCACCTGGGCAGCCATCCCGTCCAACGAAAGCTTGGTGACGTAGCGCGGATAAAACCCGATAAGCCGATAACAACAACCCAGCCTGTCGGTCCTGATTGGAACCAACTGAACAACTACAAGCTTTCGAGCTCTTTCATCCTACTTTTATTCTACACTACTATTCGCATTTTCGACATTGTGGAAAGCAGAGACGTTCTATCTTGGATATCTCTCGGAGAATGCCGCGTCTTGGGCGTTATTTATAGAGAGGAAGCCCGATTCTGCTGCTGCCTCGGTCCACCACTTCGCCTCACCTACACGTCCAGGCTATCGACGGATCTACCTATCCAGTGGACGCAACACAAACCTCCTACTAGACACCATTAATTGAAGGCAAGAGCACGGGGCCATTATTCACTATGAGTGAACTGCTTGATTATCTCCTACGAAATGAACCCAATTTCCGAAAGTAAGTACTGCACCATCATCTTAAACTTCGATTGTAAACACAGTACTATCTATCTCCATTATCTGCGACGTTGTTTCACATGCTCATCATCTCTAACTCCCTCTCGCAACAGAGCCCGTCTTCCCGCCCTCTACTCCGATTTCCGCCCTCAACGGACACTAAACCCGGATGGCTTCGAAGCAAACGTATCCGCGTGGAAACGCGGTTTATCCAACGCTGCACTGGCTGGCCATGCACCATCAAAATCGTCCTCACGGGACCATCTAACCCTCGAACTCGGTGATGCTTTACTTCGCGCCTTAGAAAGCCCACAATTCGGCCGTCCGCTGGCCCTGGGTACAGTCCTACAAGAAGCGCTCGCGAATGAAGAAATGCTCCCTCTGCCACAATTCATGAAGGCGACGCAGAGCATATACCACAAGTCATGGGGTCGGATACCATGGGCCGTAACAGGCTGGGCGCTACGACAGATCGGTTTAACGGGCGGTCCGAGCGATAGCATGCCAAAGGGACAAGTAGTCGTGATCCTGCAGAACCTAGAAGTCGTCGCCAAGGCGTTTTCCGACGCAACAGCGGACCGGATATCGCCGTTCGAGCGGATCTTCTCGCGCAAGCATTTCCGGCGGACATTTGAGCGGGACCTAATAAATGGCCAGAGATTATCCGACAACGACTTCGACGTCCTCGTCAAGTTCCTATCGAGGGACAAACAAGTGCTCGCGACGGATGGTAACACGATTAAGATTCGCGACGCTGGCGAGGCGACAGCAGCAACAGCTTCCATATCGGCCGAGGACTCGGCCATCGCATCCCTCAAGGAACTCATGGAGGAACTGACGCACCAGACGAAAGCCCTGAGCCGCCGCGTCGAAGAGCTCAGCGACGCCGCCATGGACGCCGTCCGTAGAAAGGACCGCGTCTCGGCCCTCGCGACGCTCAAGTCCAAGAAATTAGCGGAGAATAATCTGAAGACGCGCTACGCCACGCTCAACCAGCTCGAAGACGTGGCCGCCAAGATCCAGCAGGCCGCTGATAACGTCCAGCTCGTGCGCGTCATGGAGTCTAGCACCGGCGTGCTCCGCGGTCTGAACGCGCAGGTCGGCGACGCGGATCGCGTCGATGCCGTGCTGGATGATCTGCGCGAGCAGATGGGCCAGGTCGACGAGGTTGGGAACGTCATCGCTGAAGTCGGAGGGGTTACTATTGATCAAGATGAAGTCGATGATGAATTCGAGGCTCTACTTGAGGAGGAGAGGAAGAAGGAAGAGGAAAAGAGACAGGCTGTCGAGGCCGAGGAGACGAGAAAGAGATTGGCTGAGCTTGAGAAGCTTGGGCCTACGGAACCTATTGCTTCTACTCCTGCTGCGAATACGCTGGTGGATAACGAGGGAAGAGAGCTGTCGCCTATTTCGGCGGCTGCGAATGAGTTGGGGGGGATACACTTGGATTCGTCGTCGTCGAGGGAGGCGAAAGAACGGGAACAAGAACAAGAGCCGGAGAAGATACCGGCTCAGTAGAGGAGTCAATCATGTGTACAGAAAACAGTGTACAGGCTTGCTCTGCTTGGCTCGTATTTACATACTACATAATGAATATAAATGATATCCCCGTGTGTTTTTATATACATACATTACATCCGTTCATTCATCCAGACAGACACATACACCTACACATACACGTATTATCTGTACAAGTATTCTCCGTATACATACGGCCACATTAATTTCATATGTGATATTAAGCCGGCTATCATTTTGTCTTTTATCCCCCTCAGCTTGAGCAATCGAGATTTGGTGTCATATAGCTCATACAGGCGCTGATTCTCCTGCTATTCCTTCCCTTATTTGCCTCCTTATTGTCGCCGTCGTAATTTTAGAAGCAGCAGCAGTAGGTGTAGGTGTATTGTCATCATCATCCAAGATTTCAATTACCGGGTTCCGATTCATGCCGTCTGGCCGTATTGGCGTAGGTGTGTCATTTCCTTTTTCGTCTTCTTGCTCTATCTGTTTTATCGTATCGCTGGCTTCGTCTAATGGACCTACTCCGTTGACTGCGTTTTCCTTTTCTTCTCCTTTTGGTACAGGCTCAAGTTTGTCTTTTGAATCGTCTTTGGGCTCGCCTTTGGATCCGTTTTTAGATTTAGCCTGCGCCTGCGCTCTCGTCCGCCGCGCACTGGCTATAAGATCCCGGAAAGAGTCCCCATTGCTCGCGGCCCAGGCAGCACTATCAAAATCTTTATCCCGGATCTGCGCGCCCATGGTCGCTGATCGCGAAGTCGTCGGGGCCCGCGAGCCGAGCGTGCGCTCCCACACGTCGAGGTCGTGTAGGAGCTCGGCGCGTCGACGCGGCCGCTGGGAGTCGCAGTTCGCGTTCCAGATCATGACCCATTCGCGGTGGCGCCGCTCCAGCATGCCTCTGTTGCCGTTTGTCGAGAGGCCTTGGTCTGCGAGTTCTTTGCGTAGCTGCGTGTCTCTGAGCATGGAGTAGTTGAGGGCTGGAATGCGCTCGGGGGTTGGGGGTGGTGGTTTGGTAAACGGTACTGAGGATGATGATGATGATGATGAATTGGTGGTTGGGGCGAAGACACTCGTTATGCTCGTTGGTTTGGCGGAAGTGCGCCGGGTTGGTTGGGGCGGAGTTGGATCTGGCTGTGGTTGGGGCGAGCCCGGACATGTTGTGTCGATATGTCTGTCTACTTGGGCCGCTTTCATGCGTTTCCAGCATATAGGACAGGCGACGAGGCCGTCGTCGGGCTCTAGCTCCGGCTCTTGCACGGGCTCGGGATCTGGGATGTGAGATTCCTGGCGGGCTATCTCAGCGGTGGCTTCCATGCCGCGTGTCTTGCTCAGACGCGCCGAGGAACGCAATCTCTTGCTCGAGCGCTGCTGACTACTCGACTGTGGCTCTCCATCTGTTTCTATTACCATGTCCTCTGCCTTCCGCTTCGGCGTCTCTTCTGGCGTCAATATAGGTGGCGGTCTCATCGCAAAGTCGAGGACGGTGGTCCTGGTCTGTGTGAAGGCGGCGACGACTTCTTCCATTGACCAATTACTCCGCAGCTTCATCTCCTGCTCGGAGGCGCGACACAGCGGACATTTCCCAGTGGTGGAAAGGGCGCGACGAATACACAGGGAGCAAAAGGTGTGGTTGCATGATGTGAGCATGGGCGTCTTGTAGAAATCCTTGCAGACCTGGCAGCGAAGGGCGGCTTCGACAGCAGAGAGGCCCGAGAGCGGTGTTGATAGCCAATCTGTCGAGTCGGCGACACTGTTGAAGTCGTCGTTGTTCATGGTGAAGCTCCGAAGTAGTTGGATGGTGTGTATTATCTAGGCTCGCAAGATAGGAATCGCGGTAGTAGTCTTTCTATATGTAGCGACGAAGGAGGCGCATTGTTCTCTCGAAGCGCTCGCTCTTTCGTCTTTTACGAATTGGTTCGGAGACACAGATCCAAACAAGCAGGCGCAAGCTACAAGTGTCTTGGTGTCTCAGGTGGCCTGGTCTCGACGAGTCATTGAGGCAGGCAGGCAGGCCTTCCGAAGCTGAGGGTGGCGCTGTCCGGTTCAATCAAATCGTCACTAGGTATTTAGATGCAGAACGCGGTTGCCCAGGTACAGCGGCGCCTGCATGTTCCTTTTCCGTACAATTTCGCAGGGAAGGTACTTACTCGCTTGACCCACTGCTCCGCCACTTAACGCGTCTCTGTAGTCCCTGTAATCCCTGTAACGCGCTGGCTTACCTACACTGACTTAACGGCCATTTCTGGTCACCATCTTGGACCAGGTCCCTGTCTTTTATGAATTTGAGCAGCGGTCTTTGCTGAGACCACAAGTGTCTGTTGTTTTCGACACTGGGAATCTCCCAACTTTTGCTTTTGCTCATTTTACATTTTCTCTATCAGATTCTGACTCGATAACGGATATCAAAACGCTAGCTTCCAAGATGGAAAATTATAAGCAATATCTGGCTCAGAAGCTTCTGACCGAGGATCAGGTCGTAAGGAACACTTCCAACATCCCGCTTTCAACGATTCCACTTGGTACTAACTTATTTACAAGGTCACTTATCGTTTGCTTAGCAGAGCTCTAAAGGTTCATGTGAACACTGCTAAGGAGTACGTTTCTCATGTTATAGGTGCAGTGCTTTAGATGGGACTGGGCGCTAATACACGGCAGAATGCTCTATGACTTTCATAAACGGCAGAACGACAAGAAGCCCAATACAGTGCACGCCACCTACATAATATACGGCTCTAGGAGCCCGCCGGTGCAGCAAGACGAAGATGTGGAGATGACCGACTCCCAGGAGTCTGAAGCCGTTGACGCTCCCTACTCCGATCTAGTACCCACCTTTACTCTCTCTCTAGTGAGGGAGGAGCAGCTTCAAGGTAAGTCGGACGGCACGCTCGACAACGTCTATACAAAGTAGAGACGACGACTAATTGCATCTGCAGAGACCTTGTCACAATACGATGAAGTCACCTCCCTTCATGTCTACAGCTTGGCGCCACATCCACTCAAGGACCTGCAAATCCTCACTGACGTGGCGAGACAAGTCCGCGATATGGCTCTAGCGGACAGTCTCCCCATTCCTGGTAAAGTATACGGCACCATAGCTAACCTGCATGTGCGTAAGAGAGAACGCCGAGGCCCACCAATTCCCGTGGCCTCCAGGCCTCCACCCAATGTTGAGCCAAAGGCACCTATCAAGCAAGAAGCAAAACCCACACTAGCAGCCGCCGTCAAAGATGAGCCCAAGGAAGCCTCGAAATCGACCGTCACTACTACTTCTACTGCCGCAAAGAAGTCCACTCCCGCCTCTACCTTGAAACGACAAGGATCTTCAGGCATTGGCCAGATGTTTGCCAAAGCAGCCGCCAAACCTAAGAAACCTGCTGCCAAGCCTGCTGCAGCCGAGGAAAACCAGGCCACGGGCGCCATGTCCGATGATGGCGAGGACGACGCAGAACCCATGTCGGACGTGAAAATCGAAGACAACAGTGCTGCCAAACAAGCACGCAAAGACCGCCAGGCCGAACTCCGGCGCATGATGGAGGAAAGCGACGAAGAAGAAGCAGAGCTCGAGAAGACGGCAGAAGAAGAGGATGACCCGATGGACGAGGAACCACCACCAGCTGATCCCGAGCCCGAGCCTGAATTGAAGAAAGAAGAGGAAGGGCCGGCGGAGGTAGTCTCGAGCACGAGCGGTGGAAGGAGACGGGGACGGCGCCGCGTCATGCGCAAGAAGCAAATTCTTGATGAGCAGGGGTATCTAGTTACCATGCAGGAGCCGGGCTGGGAGTCCTTTTCTGAAGACGAGACGCCTGCCCCTGCGCCAGTAGTAGTAGCTAAGCCGAAACAAGAGCAAAAACCGACTGTGAAGTCGGAATCGTCTGCGAAGTCTAAGAAAGGCGCTGCTGGGAAAGGGGCCCAGGGGAATATTATGTCTTTTTTCTCGAAGAAGTAAGATGAGATGGGTGTGCTGCGCAAGGGATGTGCAAAAGTGCTCATAGGAGTGTGTACACTTCACAATGTTCAATGTGTTGTGAGCGCGAGTTTATATGACGACGGCGATGTAGCTAGTCTAGCTAGAACAAATGAGCGTTAAAAGATTCGCCCGGGAGAATAAACGTGTCACAAGTATAGGGTAGACATTTCCAGACATGCTATCTAGGTTCTTCCGAACTACGCCACCCGCGGGACTTCAGGGTAAGACCTGCCGTGTGTTAAGAGTAAATCTATATCGCACGGGTTGACAAAGTTTTAACAAGAATAAGCAGTGAGAGACAGGACTGGCTGATTGATTATCTTGGAGACCAGATATTGTCTCGATGACATTTGATTTCCAATCCACTGAGCTAGACGCAGCTTATTTATTCTGTGGATCTCCTATTCGGTATGCAAGGTCCCTTCGCCTCCTTTTTAGTACTCAGCATGTCTTCGCCAGCCCAGCCACATCAAGTAGCTTGTCGAGAGCGCCGAGGAGTTTCTCGTCTTCGTACCTGGAACGCACCGGTAGGTTAGCAGTGTACTAGCTTGATGGAGACAATATATATGTGTGTGTGTGTGAGAGAGAGAGCGTGAAGCAAAGGAGATCTTAAGGGAAACACTCACATCCGTCCAACAAGCTGCAACGACACAGGCGCACCCGCGTATCCCCCGACACCATGTTCCTTCCACAATGCATAGTTGTACGCATCTGCGTCGCTTAGTGGGGTGTAGTCGGTCGGGTATTCATGCGCGCTGACATCTACACCAACACCTACACCTGCATCTGCATCTAGATTTCCTTCCGAAGCATGGCCGACTTTCTCGCCGGTGGGGAATACAATGGCTGGGTAGTTGAGGAGGTTCCACTAGTGTGTTATATGTCTGTTAGAAGGTACTTACTGACTTCTTCCTTGGCGTATAAGATGTATATATGGACGAGAGATGAATGGAAGTGAGAGACTTTGATAAAGAGGTGAATGGGCGGAGGGTTTTACCTGTGCCGTATATCCCCAGTAACGAGATGTGCTGAGCTTAGGCGCGACGCCTGGACCGACTATTTGAATTTGAGGTTAAATATCGTTATTCCAAAGTGAGGAATTCGATGAAGAGGCAGTGGAAGGGGGGTGGTAGGTGAAGGCTGAGAATTTGTCCAGTCGGAAGTAATTCAAGGGGATATGAAGGGGATATTGTTAGACAACTCAGTCATACGGACTGTATTCAAATGCATCGATCGGATGTTATGCTAGCAGACTCTGACTGACCTGGAGATAAAATCACATCGACGCCGCTTTCGTTCCAGAGCGCCGCGTACGCAGTCCGGTAGGCGTCGCGCTCTTGATGCGCTTGCCATAGAGTTGGGATCCTAGAGGTATTGGTAGCAGTAAGTGACTGGTTCCTATCGCATTACCCTACTCTAAAGCGAAGAGTATAATAAATATATCTTCCTAAGACTTACGTGTGTTCCCGCACATGCGGGTTCTCTTCAAGAATCCACTTCGACAGGGGTAGAAAGGGCTCCCCGGAAGCGTTGATAGCGGCTTTTTCTTCGGCGCCTCCGTCGCAGAAATACAGCTTTGCCTATGTACTCAACAATATCAGTGGGTTTTACTCTTCGTATTCACACAGGTATTGAAATCAGAAAGAAGAGAACGAACTCTGGAAAAGGGGTATAAAGGATAAGAGAGGCTGTAACGTACGATAATCTCCCACGCCAGATCATGCCTAAAACACTGCCAGTCAACGACTTCTACCTCATTACTCCCCCGTAACTCCTCCACGACTTTCGACAGGGCCGCCGCAACAGGAGGATGAGGGCGCACGACGCCATCGTCCCATATAACCCCAACCCTCAACTTGGACGCCTTTCCTCCTCCTCCTCCTCCCTCGCCTCCTTCACCACTTCCTTCCCCATCTCCTCCAAGCTGAACCTCATCCCTCCATGGAATCGGCACCAAACTAGGCTCCCAGCGCCACGGACGAGCCTTCAGAACCGTCCGAACAAACAACGAAACACCCGCAAGACGCGTAGACAGCGGGCCGATCGTGCCAAGGATATGATCCGCCCCCGCCATCGTCGCAGACCATCCGCTGACGGCAGTCGCAGGGCCGTGGGCTTGAACCCGAAGACGCCGTTGTTGGCGGCGGGGGATCGGATCGAGCCGCCGATGTCTGTGCCGATGCCGAGGACGGAGCCGCGGAGCCCTAGTAGCGCGCCTTCGCCGCCGGAGGAACCGCCTGCCGTGAGGGTTGTGTTGTGAGGGTTTACGGTGGTGCTAGGAACAGAAAGGGAAGGGGTGTAAGTTAGCTGGGCACAGTCATTCTAGACATTTGTCAATACTCTCCAATATGTATCCTTCACCTAATCCAGTATCCATTTCCCAAGACCGCCAGTGTATCTTAATCAATGTAAGAAACATAAGAAACACAAGAAATATAGGACAAGAAATACAGGACAAGAAAGACCAAAAAAGCCATGTATTCTTGGTTTAGACTTGCTTACCCGTATAAATTACTGCTCGTCTCAAGATGCATGAGTGTCTGCGGCTGCGTAGTCCGCACATAAAACACGGCGCCCGCGTCCCAAAGAATCTTCAATATGAGCGCGTCCTCCTCCGCGATCCGCCCAACCCAACTCACGAACCCAGCATTCAGATCCAGACCTTGCATACCAATATGTTCCTTGACACTAACAGGAATGCCGTGCAACGGGCCGATCGGCCTCCCCGTCTCAGCCAAATAGTCATCGAGCTCCGCCGCCCTCTGGAGAGCCCGGTAGGGCAGTACCTCCGTCACGCAGTTTGTGAGGAGGTGGGCTAGCGCGGCGCGGCGCATGAAAGCTTGTATGACGTCTCCCGCGCTCCATTGGCCCGAGGCGAGTAGGGATACCAAATCTTCTACGTTTTTCTCTGTGATCTCTAAGTCTTGCGGTGTGAGGATCGACTTGGGGATATCCGTTGTGTTTAGTAGTGTGTTGTCTGTAGAGAGATTATGATCGAAGTGCGATGGTAAGAATGCAGCGAGTGTGTTATCGCGATGCCGCTGGCGATCTGCGGCTACTTCTTCCCAGGATGCGCCGGCGGCTGTTGTTATAGGGGCTGGCATTTCACAAAGCTATGATTATGATTAAATTCTGGTTGTACTTATGAGAGATGTCGACGCGGAGGCGGGTGCGAGAATCGCTAATGTAGAAGGAAGGCAGTGCCAAAGTCGGACACGCTGATTGTCCAGATTCACGTCAATATCGCAGAGCTCACAGTCCAGCGGGGAAACCGGTGTGACCAGCTTCGCCCGTTATCCAGCTGTGTGCGTGGCAATGCATGGTGTGCATATGTGAGATAGGGACCGTATATCTGAAGGTGATTGTGACGCCGTGGGGGTCATTGATAACCACCTCTGTATTATTTTCTGGTGCGTCGATTCCGACCTCTCTTAATCGGGGATTCGGTGCTCTCTTGAGTCAAATTCGCACTTACGAACCGCATAAGTCTGAAAAGGAAGCCACGATTTAGCCGGCTGTGTTACGAAACGTCACTCGAAAAGTTCCTTAAACTAGTACGATTATAAGTTTGTTAAGTTATGTTGTTGTTGTTGTTGTTGTTGTAGAATGTCGGTGTTTGAAGTTTCCGAGCTTGCCTTTAAGATAACTCTAAGCGCTTGCCTATTCGAGAATTGTTTTCATCGAACCCTAAGGAGTATCGTTTAGAAAGGATGATGGGATAAATGCGATGATAAAGCGACCTTTAAGTCGCCTAGTTATATCCTATGGCAAGCCTAGGTCGTGTGTAACACGGGTTCTTTTAAGACAAAGGTAAATGACAAGTGAAGACGGGCATTCGCATCAAGTGTTACTCAGGTTTTTGATTTTGGTTAAAGTTCATGCTATATCCCCCTGTTTTCTCGTCCTTGACCATCTGGAAATTGTCGGTGCTGAGACCAAAAGGTTTCAGTATACCGTTACCGAGCTGCCGATATAAATTAGCTACCATAGTTTCCCCATTCCCAAAACACTTGAGAAACATAGAAAAATAAAGGACAATAAGAGCACTTACATCCTTGAGCTTCCCCCACATCTCGCCCATCTCTTTCTCCTGGGCTACCTTGACCCTGGCTGGGAGCGTCTGCAGCTGAGATCGCACAATCCTCTCGTCTGTGCTCGTCAAATTCGACATAGTGGATAGAGTCTTGTAATCCTCCTCGGCACCAGAGAGATTCGACCATCCACCAAGCTCGCTCCTCGCCCGGGCGCGACGCATCAGGGCTTTCGCTTTTATCCTCAGGATATCATCCTGTCTCCTTCGAGCAGCCTGCTGGGCATCCGTCTCCTTCGAAATAGCCGGGGCGCTTTTCTGGGCGCCAGCGCTGACAATCTCCTCTTCCGGCTCATCCTCTCCATCATTGTCCTTGGCTTCGTCCTCACTCGACTTCTTGGCAGACTCGAGCGCGGCTTTCTCAGAGCGACTTAAGCTCTCCAGGGCATCGGTGGCGCTTTGTATCGCTTCCTTGTATTGCTCGAGCTTGAGGTGGCACGCGGCGATGTTGGATTTCAGTACGGCGAGCTCGTAGTCGAGATAATGTGGGCAGATGGTGGCCGCCTCTTCGTATTTGTTGATGGCGCTTTCGTACTTGGCGGAGGAGAAGAGGGCGTTCGCCTCGGATTTCTTCTCGTTGGATTCGCTGACGAGACTCTGTGCGAAGAGCAAGCAGTTAGCATAAGGGATGTTGGCGCGAAGGGGGGTGGTTTGGAGCTGGTTTTTTGTACATGCCGCTTCTTCTTCCGGTGGGAATCTTGGAGGGAGTGATGAGTCTTCCTCATCGTCGCCGGGCAAGCCCTCGCTCCGGCTAGGATCTGTCTTTGACGGCTCCATTTTGCGTATATAGGTACTTGATTGTTGTCGCCGTTGCTAGGAAAACATAGATATACAGTGCCTACGTGTAAATAGAGCTGCTGTTAGCAGCATCTATGGTAAGGTATCCGCCGAAGTAGTGGAGCTCAAAGCAAGCGTCCCAGCGGGGTTTATCGCTGTATCGGTCGCCGCCATCTTACTGTAGCATCTTAGTCCCAGCCACCAAGCACCTATTGTGTCCAATACCTGGACCTGCAGCTATCCGCACTAAACGGGCAGGTGGGGTTGGTAACACCGGCGGGGTGTTTGTCGTCGGAAAGCGCCCCGCCATCTCGAATTTGTTTGTACATGCCCATTCAAGACGACCTCGGAATCTTACATGGAAGCTTTGGCGCAAGGGATACACAAGGCGAGAAACTGTGCTGCACACACTTACACACACCTTACACACACACAAATTATATATAAGTAACCTTTTCCCGGTACACGATCACAGTATCACTCCTAGGATTTTTTCACCAAGATATATATCCGTGAGATTCGAACACATCTGCTCATAACATCGTCTTCTCATTTCATCGACTTCAATTGTCAAGATGCCTGCGCGTACCGAGTAAGTTTATTCGTCTTTCAGAGGGGAATTGATCATTCTAGTTTTTCAGATGCTCGAGATGGTACGATCAGAACTGACAGCGGCCACTATAGCTTCCCGCCCGTGCGGGCTTGCCTGTTCGACATGGACGGCCTACTGCTTGACACAGAAGACATCTACACTCTGTGCCTCAACATCATACTCGAGAAGTACGGGCGACCCAATCTTCCCTGGTCGATCAAGGCTCGTCTCCAAGGACGGCCCGGACCTGACGCCAACGCGCTTCTGCATAACTGGGCCCAGCTACCCATCTCCGAGGCAGAATACCTATCCCAGTACTCGGCTCTTCAGCTCAAGCACTTCCCGGAAGCTAAGCCACTACCAGGTGTGGAGGAGCTTTTGGCCAACTTAGGCCGAACTCGATGGTTTGAGAAGCCCAAGGCTAAAGGTCAGGGACACCGAGTACACATCGCCCTCGCCACCAGCAGCAACTCGGCGAATTTCGCGGTGAAGACCACGAATTGGACGGAACTGTTTGCCGTCTTTGAGTCCCACCGTCGCGTTCTCGGCGACGATCCCCGCATCGAGCGTGGTCGCGGAAAACCCATGCCTGACATCTACCTCCTGGCTCTCAAGACGATCAACGACAGCTTGCCCGAGGGCGAAACGCCCATCAAGCCGGAAGAGTGCTTAGTCTTCGAAGATAGTGTGCCGGGCGTGGAGGCTGGTCGAAGAGCTGGTATGCGCGTTGTTTGGGCTCCGCATCCGATGCTGAAGAAAGAGTATGAAGGCCGCGAGAAGGATATCCTGGCAGGACGCATGGGAGAGGCGGGCGCAGTTGACCTACATCAACTCGGCGAACACGACGATGGCTGGGCTGATTACTACCCGGACCTCACGAATTTCCCGTATGACAAGTATGGAATCGTGGTGCCGCCTGCCGAGGTTGAGCAGGATCCCTCGATGAAGGAGGATGTGGGCAAGGATATTATCACCGAATCCTCCTGATGCTGCGATCGTTTCATGATTGATGAAGTAGCGGATAAAACGGCCTAGACATTAGATAAAGATGCTGCCCAGAAAGAAAGCCATCAGAGACCGATGGTTGCCGTGGTATAGATGTAGCCTAGATAACGGCGTTAGTGAGCGCAGATCTGGTTAAGCGCCTGACGCGGTGCATTTTCGTTGTTTTATATAGAAATAATCATGAGTCTCTTAATATATGTCCCAAAGACTGATCTTGCCATCCTTACTTCCGGCGGCTAGCCAGTGTGCTTCTTTGGCCATTTGTATCCTCCTCTCTTTGACGCTGAGTTCCCCGGGCCGTTTCGTAGTGACCATACCCGTCTCCTTGCTTTCTATGGTGTCCTCCTTGTGATAGCCCGTGGAGTTGGAGTTGGAGGTACTAGAAGCATCTCCCCCTTTGCTGATTTCCAATGAAGCAAAAACAGCCGCGTAGCAGCCTACGTCGTGCCACTTCAGCACAGCCAGCTCAGCCATCGTCTTGGCCGAGTACACGCGGATCTTGGAGTCCCAGCCCGCTGTGGCGAAGATACGCCCGTCCGAGCGGATCTGCAGACCTTGCTGTCCTGAGTGTTTGGTATTGATCACCTTCAGGGGCGAAGTTTCTATGTCTACCACTTTCTTCTTTGGCAGGCCACGCGGTGGGGACGTGGTATCTGGCGTCGAGGTGGCTGCAGGACCTGCTGCGTCTTCACTATCGCCCTCAGGCGTGGCTATCTTTGTCGAGACCGGGACGAGTGGTGTGGCGGGATTAGCGTGGGGAATTGGGTGTTTCGCGATAATGGCGTCAGCCCCGGATGTCAAGAAATATTCCTTGTCGGGCCCTACGTCGAGGGATAGAATCGGCTGGGTATGTGCCTGATATTTATAGAGGATATCATAAGCGCCTTTGTGTCTGCGCCGCGCCACGACAGCCAGGCCATTCTCGTAGCCAGCGACGAGGAAGAGGAATTCATCGCGCCAGAATAGGGCGAGCGCCATCACCATGCCCTTCTTCTCTGTTTTACTTCCCAAATGCACGGTGCCTTGCCGAGTTTGGCTTGGTAGGTGGAAGATGTCAACCTATAGGATATCTCTGGTTAAAGCTGTGTAAATGTGAATGTCTTTATGGGTAAACTGAACTCACGGCTTCTGTCGCTAGTGTGTTGGGTACTGCAAGGAGCACCTCGTCGGACGTGGCCAGATTGGTTTCTGGTTTCGTCGAACATTGCGCGAAAGAGCAGAAGTTCATGGTATTAACCTCTAAGATATGCAGTATCCATGGCTGCGGACGTTCAGGTACAGACTCGTCTAGGGGAAGATCCGTACTCAAATTCTCTTCATCGGCGGCGGTTATTTTCCAGACAATCAGACGGTTATCTCTTCCTTCACTAGAGAACACGAATATGAGTTTTCAATATCGTTCCTAGTGTGTGAAGATATCATCGCCATAGTAGAACCAAGACAGAACAACGAACAGAGAAAACCTACGTTACGAGCTTGTCGTCGCCCCAGCCGGAAATACCTAGTATGGCACCGGCATGAGCGCGCCACACGGCCCGCGGCCTCATAATAGTAAGGTCCCATAATACCACGAAGCCATCTGCGTCACCGGATGCAAGGCGCTGATTGCCCCTGATGAAAGTGGTAGCATGGACCTGCGTGCGATGGCCCCGGAGCACGGACTTGGGTTGCGCTGCAGGCTGCTGGGACATTCTGGACAGCCTATATAGCCCTTTGCCTGTATATGCTCATGTGAAACAGTGATACTGTCGTTGTCGGCTTAGAGCTCGCTAGGTAGGTAGGTTACTTTTGAAGCCATCACCATGTGTGGCCATGTGTGGCTGCTTACTGATGTTGGTTGACTTTCTTGTTTGTGGAGAGTGATTCGCTAAAAGTTGCTACGGATGCTGAGTGAGTCGTCTGGGCTTGGCTGACCACATCTCAGATCGACGAATCGGAAGAATTCCTGCGCGCCGGTATTTGCTCTCCGCTATAGAGTCTTATGATAAGCTAAGGGTAACCCACCCCTGTTAACCTGAGGGTATCCGTGCTTTTTTTACCTCGAAGATACTTACCACCCTTTATCACCACCCTCTATCTTTAAGTAGAGTCACCTTCGGTGCCAGCGTCGCTTGCGCGCCGCGAGGACCACAAGTTTAGCCATCTTTTTAAATTTTTTGACTTCCGGGGG
>NPFG01000649.1:0-17479 GCA_002288965.1 Xylaria sp. MSU_SB201401
ATTATATTTAGATTTTTTAATATCTAGTATTATCTAAAGCCTACTATTATTATTAATTACTTATAAATATTTATAATTTATTATATAAGTAAAATATAAACCAGCTTTAAATATCTATATATTATCGTATATATAATTCTAGCTATACCCTTAGTATATGCCCTCGTATTATACATATCTTAAGGCTACTAAAACAAAGCTATTTAACCTTTGTTATACTACCGAGGCCTGAGTCTTACTACACGTTAGAGACTATATATAAGCGTTAAACGTCTGCGACAGACTCTTACAATATGTCTTAAAAGCTAAAATACTTCTAAAACTAGAAAATCGTTGCTCTTTTTATCTAGCTGGGCAGCCGAGCTTCGACAGCGGTGCTCCGATCTTATAAATGTTCTAGCATCTCATACATCTCTGACTACTATATAATGCTTCACGCACCTCATTTGGCTTGTCATGTGGATCAGCAAAAGAGCGACTGTTCGAGATAACTCACTCAAATTTAGGAAGTCATATGGCCCAGAAAACATAAGAGCGCACTTGGTATACTGTAAGGAATTTATCGACATTGCACTCATAAGCTCGCTGCGCAAACATGCCATATATTCCCTATCATGGCGACGAAGCGCAGGTCGATCAAGACCTGAAGCGATTTGCACCACGCGACCATCTGCCGACATGGGTGCGGTTGGAATGTCAAGCTGCGACTCTCACCACTAGCGTTATTGTACTCACTAAAATCGAACAGTAAACTAACTCGCCAAGGAGGCGTTGGAGACCGCAGCATCAACGACCTTGGCCAGGTGACTACCGCACAACGGATACGCCGAAATATGGAATGACTATAACGTGGGGAAAAGAGGAAAATCCACTTAGATCCCAGCTTTTCTGCTCTTCAAAGACTGAGCTCGACTGCTAAACCATCTAGATGATTTTCCTTCTTGCTTACGAAAGCCACGATACGGGCGCTTTCCGTAAGGCAATCCAGAGGATCCAGTCGCGAAAGTAAAGTTTATCATAGAGTCGCGGCTGTGGAGACTAAGGGGGCTAGGTTAGTAGAGTTGGGGATTCGAGGCGCATCCGGTGTATTTCCAACAACTGAAATTGAAATCTAGAACCGCTGCGCGGTTCGGAGCTACGGCGCCGATTCCGGCATCATTGCTAGTCGCATGTTCTGACCACTTTTGTCAATCGTCTGCTCGCTTTCGCATCCTTCTATAGCCTGCTATTTCGTCTTTATATCCAACAAGACAGAGCGGCCATCGTGATCATAATAATCAAATAATCTATAGTATCGAAAGAAGCTGGCGTTTGGAGCATGTGGTACAGGAGATTATTGCTGAAAGCGGGACAATCTGCCAGAATCGATAGCGCAGTATTTGGAAATTCGGAGATTCCTTGGGAATTGGGTTGTGGGTGCGCAGTAGCGGAAATCGTGACGGGAAATCCAGTAAAGCCTGTCTATGATTCTCCGACGTGGTATCTGAGTCAGTTGATGAAGAAAATTTTTGAAAGTGAGAAAGTCGGGTGCAGAGAACCTTGCTAAGCCGTAATGGGAGCAAAAATGGCCAAAATTATGGCTTATTACTTAAACATTACTCGAGGGATTGAAATTTCTTGAGGAAAGGGCCTAAGGGTTACCGGATTTGGCTGATTGTGAGGATATTTTGAAAGGTTATGCAGGGGGGTCATCAGAATCATGACACACTATTACACAAAGCATTGCTCGATTCTATCGAGCAATTGTTTCTCGATAAGAACCCCAGACCCCGCTCGGACCAACTACGGCCCAAGATTATCCAAGACACAGCCGAGCAGCTCTCCACCGGGATTCCGAGCGTTTGTTCTGGGTACGCTAGATAGAGATGGTCCAGAGTAGGTTCGAAATGAATATAGGTCCCACATTCGACCTGGCAACTCAGGGTCGTCCTGTTCGATTCATTCATTGCCGTCATTCTTGACTCGAGGAACAATAGACTAGTAGCATGCTGAGGCCCTATAGGGGAAGCATCAGCGAACAAAGGGAGATAGATCAATTTGAGGGACAAGCTATCTAACATATAAGTTAACCATGGCCTCACAAAGCTGGGTGACATGGCGAGGCCGCGTGCTTAACTAGGGATGGTTTTAAGTGGTTGTCAGTCGGTGAGCTCCGATCCTTGATTAGCACGGGCACCTATCTACAATAGGCTCGTCTGAGGTAACCTAGTGCAATTTTCTATGTACTAATTGAAAGCAGGGGTGCTCCATGCTTATTTAATGTTGGGAAGACGTTTACAAGTCGACAGAACTACATTTATAGGGGTAGTAACCAAAGGCTAGGAAATACACAATTGAGGATAAAAACGAGCTATATTGAATATACAAATTGTCATACTCTATCAGCATCCGGATCTTGGGTGCATAAGGACGGGCAGATTACCTGGTAGTACTTACCTGGGTGTGATGCGGGCCATCTGTACATGTGGAGATAAGGCAGAGTAAAGGTAACATGGCGCCGATAGGAAGCATCACTTTTGGGTGTCTGATAGATAAAGGGACCAAAGGATCAATCGAGCCAGCATCGCGTCTCCGTCAGCTGGATCGACGAGATGGCCAATCGAGGGGCGATGATAACAAGCCGTTGGAATCCAAGGGTCCTCCCTCACTTCGCGCTAACTACTGCCGGGGCCCCATAGCCACGGCCATGATAAATGATAATGATACCAAGGGCGATCATGCAGTACCCAGATTACATGAGTCTGACACCCGACACCGACTCTATATTTCCACAAACCGCAAACCGCAAACTTCACCGTGCCACCTATGTCATGTCTTATCCGGCCGGGTCTGACCTGACTGACCTCTTATCTTGTGCTCCGTCTCGTTTTCGACCACATCTAGTGGCAATCATAGCAACCGCATCTAGCCCTTCCCGATTGGCCCCCCGGGTTTCTGGACTGGTACCAATGCTCTCGCCCTGCCATGACCCGCTCGCCCCGTCTCTCTTGTCTCTCTGCTTCCTATTCTCGTGCCCGGTCTCCATCGCGAAGTCCAGCCCTTACTCATCATGTATTACTCATTCATCCTTTGCCCCATTGCCCTTTGACCCGTTGCCCATCGGGTACCCATCAATCCCCACAGGTCCAGCCCGTAGTATAGTCGTAGTCGTAGTGTATTGTACGATAAATCCGCGTGATACCCAGGCGAGCGTTCATTATGGCCATGTCCGATAAGCCAGAGCCTTTAAGTTCTCAACACCCCCAGTCCGCGATTCTTTGTCCCCTCATCTCTTATCTTCTTTGTCTCTATCCCCTTTGAGGTCTGCCTTGAGCTTCCCCCCAGATTCTGACCGCTATAATTCCCGCTTCGTTATCCCTTTTAAGAGCTATAACACCGATCCCTTATCGCCCCCTATTGTCCTGCTAGACTACTCAGCCTCACAATAAGCCTCTCATTCCCAGCTACCCTTGTTGGCCACCATCCCTAAGCTGGTGCGCCGGCTGGGCTCGTTCCCAAGGTCCTGGTGTCCAGATTGCGTGTCGTGTAGTGTAAATGTCCGCCCCGGCTATGTCCAGTCCAGAACCTCTTACCGTCCTCGTTTCGACGAGGGCGATACTGACGCTGCCAGATGACAGCCTGCTGCTGACACCGGCTTCCATCTCCATCTCCCCTGTCACCGGGAAAATAGTGGCTGTTGTGGCTACTGTTCTCCCGAAGATTTTGTTCCCTTCTTCTACAACATACATTGATTATGGTTCGAAACTTTTAATCCCCGGCTTGGTAGATGCTCATGTACATCTGAACGAGCCGGGTCGCACGGAATGGGAAGGATTCAACACTGGCACGCGAGCAGCCGCATCGGGGGGTGTGACCACGGTTATTGATATGCCCCTCAATGCCATCCCACCTACCACCACCTTGGTAGGTTTCAATGAGAAGTTGAAAGCAAGTCAGGGCCAGTGTTGGGTTGATGTGGGTTTCTATGGGGGTGTTATACCCGGAAATGCCAATGAGCTTTTACCATTAGTGGAAGCAGGTGTTCGTGGTTTCAAAGGCTTCCTGATTGAGTCTGGTGTAAGTGTAGCCGCGTGATGAAGACGTTGTATGTATGCTAACGAGCCATGGCAGGTGGAAGAATTTCCTGCCATATCGTCAGCTGATATTGAACTAGCAATGAACACACTGAATGGCACACCGACCACCCTGATGTTCCATGCCGAGATGATCCCACCCATTACGGACTCTGTTGGTGACGCTGTGCAAAGCTCCGAACCACCGTTAGCACCCAAGGGTACATTGAAAGAATATCAAACGTTCCTCGAGTCTCGTCCGCCATCATTCGAGACCTATGCCATCGAGGAGATTATTTCCCTCACGCATCTCGCCACCGATCTTCATCTCCACATCGTACATTTGTCGGCAACCCAGGCAATACCGATACTTAAGGAGGCGCGCAAAAGGGGCGTCAATATCACCGCTGAGACATGCTTCCATTACCTAGGGCTGGCTGCCGAAGGAGTCGAGGATGGCGACTGCCGCTACAAGTGTTGTCCTCCCATTCGGGAGCAGCTCAACCAAGATGGACTCTGGGAGGAGCTGCAGGCAGAAGACTCGTGCATCAAGACTGTCGTGTCAGATCATTCTCCCTGCACACCTGAGCTCAAGCTTCTGCCACCTCATATCCAGGCGATGAGCACCCGTCCTTCGATACATCATTCCGACTCTGGTGTCGATATGCGGGCTGATCTAGACCTCGCCCAAAAGCTGCCCCCTATTTCAGGCCAAGGCGACTTCTTTGCCGCTTGGGGGGGTATATCCTCCGTCGGTCTCGGCTTACCCATCCTTCATTCATCGGCAAAGAAGCGCGAGGCGGCCGGTTTTAAGTCAGCTCCCTCTATTGTCGATATTGTACGGCTGTGCTCGCAAGCGACCGCCAAACAAGTTGGGCTATCGCATCGCAAGGGCGCCCTCAGAGTCGGCATGGATGCCGACATCTGCGTATTCGATGACACGGAAGAATGGATACTGAGGTCAGGCGGCATGCACTGGAAGAACCGCTGCTCACCCTGGGAGGGTCATCACTTCACCGGTCGGGTAAAGGAAACCTGGTTGAGGGGCCGGAAGGTTTACGAGCATGGTGGTACCAATGCTGGCTTCGTGGGCATGTCGCCCGTTGGTGAAGCAATTGTCGAGAAACGCGTTGCTTAACTGGACTGTTCTGAGAGGATGTTGAGGGGACGTCCGATTTAACGGCGGGGAGGCTTAGGGGACCCGAAGAGGAGAAGCCAATCTCCGCATGAAATGATGTGATACCAAGCGCATTGGAACGTGCATTTTATGGCGTAATGATTACGAGAAATATAGTAGACTAGCATAGATATTTAGATTTAAATTTCATTACCTATTTACTAGACATTCTTACTTCTATCGATCTCATTCCTGGCTACTAAACGCGCACTGATTTGGCAAGTGCGCTGCCGAATGCACGAGTGCCTCCATAGATATGCACTTGTATCAAACAAGACAGCTAATTGAGTTACAAGGTTTGCTTTTGTACAGAGGAAGGGCGCTTGACAATCTGCATCACCACAGCAAATTCTTGGAAATTATGTCATTGGATTCTGACACCGGATGCAATTGAATTGATGATGAACTACGATATCTAACCCGACGTTTTGGTCGGGTATCTCGCTTCTCGCTCGCACCACCCCTCCTCCCCCACTGCGCAGGTCATTGGTAACTTCTTGCATGAACCGATATAGGAATGAATACACTCAAGATCTACATGATAAGAGCCCCAAGGACCTTTCTCTGTCCTTTTTTGCTTCATCTTAATTTCAGAGCCTATAGGTAGTAGTCAAAACAAAAAAAAAACAAAAAAAAAAAAAAACAGCACAGGAATCTTTGCGACCGATGGTTAGGGTGTCAAACTTTGCCTTATTTTTATTTTTTTCCGTATACCTGTGCATCAAATACAGAGCACACCACTGCTAGTATTGGCCACCATATAAAAATAGATATCTTTGCAAAAGAAAACAAAAAAAATACTAGGTTTCAATCACAAAAATGGCAAAATGCAAGTTCAGAAAGATAAGATTCTGATGAGAAGGGGATTCGAACCCCTGCGGATTGCTCCAGTAGAATACAACACTGCTTTGCAGCGCAAGACTTGGCTTGAGTCTACCACCTTAACCACTCGGTCATCTCACCTCACTCATGAAGTAGGTCTACAGCTTCTTCTGATGTGACGAGACGGCCTCACAATGGGAACTATGACGTTAATTTCACACCACCAACGGTATGGTATTGAGGATGGAAATCACTAGATCTCAGCAATGCCCAAAAGCCACGTTCTAAGAATACAGCACCAGTAGGCGTGACAGTCCTACCACGGTGCTCAAAGAACCGTTTTGCCCATCAGGTTTCATGTCTCACTGGCTACCTGTTGGGAGTTGCCTGATGTAAGCAAGCTTGAGAGCAATTGCTGAAAGTGTAACATGTGCTTGTTGGAATGCTTTGACATTATTTCTTCTCTCCCATTATAACAATTCAGAGAAAACGTATCTCGGTGAAGCCTCGGGAGTTTCTCATGGGTTCCTAGCAGAGCGGTGCCTGGTTTCTAGCCTAAGGCACCCTTATTTAAAATCCTCCCTTCAAATACAACCAAGTGGGACATTGTGTGAATCAGCCTGTTCAGTATGCCTATATTGTGAGAGGCTAGACTACTAGGAGACCCCTCGATTATCAATACGACGTATACGGAAGAACACAATATGATGTGATTTGCCGGCAGGAAAGAATTAGGTGCTATTAGGTGCTATTAGGCACCTCGCACAATATAAGCTCATAACATTTGCCTCAGTCCCTCAACTGGGGCAGGGTACTCACGTTATTGGCTACCAGATCCAGCAACAGTGGAAGCTCTGGGCCGGGGCGGACACAGCGGCAAAACATGATGGCGATAGTGCGTGGAAGGATGAGAGTGCGGCTATTCACTTCTGATGTGGAAATGGTCTGGGTCGGGCTAAGAACGCCAGGGGGCTAGAAAAGGGGGGTCCAAATCCTAGCTGAAAGATGACGTCTTCGAAATGCTCATCGTGAGCGCCGGTCAGCATGGAAATATTTACAGAAAGCAAATGAAAGCAGCAATGGATGATGACAGCATCAGTTCTGATATTATTTTCGCACCCATGACGAGTCTACGACCCTGTCTTTTCTACCAATGATATCTCGTATTATCTCCTGTGTCCAGTTAGGCCATCCCCTGATAAAGGACACAACTGCTCGAGACTTCGGTATAATAATCTGCCCCCCTCGTCTCGAAAATATTTGATGCAGAATAGGTTCTACGACCTGGTCTACCTCGAGCAGCAAGCCCCCAGCAATTTCAACCTCGGCCCAATAGGCCTTCGTCATTTGTGTCTTGACGAAATCGGGCAGAACAATGGTGGTCATCACACCAGGGGCTTTATATAGGTGTTTAAGCTCACACGCGAGGCCCTCGTGGAAGGCCAGCGCGCCAGCTTTGGTCGCGGAATAGTCCACCGAAGTTGGCAGTGCCACGAAGGCAGCTAGACTCGCCACCGTAACGACATGGCCCTTGTTCTGCGATAGCATGTGCGGCAGGAAGGCCTTGGCGGTGAACCAATGTGCCATGAGGTTCACACCAACGATCCGGCGTAGATGCTCTTCGGGCTCGTCGAGGATGGTGGTCGTTCGTACGATGCCGGCATTATTAATGAGAACTGAGGGGTGACCAAAAGTACGTCGAATGATGTCTTGCGCCGCTACGACTTCGGAGGGCACGCTGACGTCGCATTTTACATAAATGATCTTTTCGTTGTTTCTCAACTTGCTAGGAAGCTCCTGTACATCCAGTACCGCGACCCGGACACCTTTACTGACCAGGCCCCCTACAAGCGCCTGTCCAATATCTCCAGAGCCTCCGGTGATGACTGCGACTTCGTGATCCCATACCCAGCCCTTGTTGGATTTTATATGCCAGTTGTTCGTCGCCCAAGCATTGAGCGCCCCGTTGAGGCTGTTCAAAATAGTCAATCCCAGAGCAAGATGCAATATTAGCTTTACTAAGGCGAGCCATTGCGACCTTGGAAAGCTAAAGACTAAGTCATCCTCCGATGACTCTGGGAGGTAGTAGGCAAGTGACAATAACGATACTATAAGGGAAAAAGAGTATGTGTTGAAATGTGCCATTGATAGGGTCGGCGGGTGATGAAAGCCTATTAGTCAATCTACTGGCGACAACAAGATTGCGTGCCGGATACAGTTTTGTCTTCAGTCTCTCTTAGCTTAGTTAGAGTATTGCGTAAAGGTGAAATGAATTGCAACAGAAAAAGAAAGGAAAAGAAAAAAATACAAAACATTCAACACCAGGGATTCGCTGGTCGTCACCGACCCAACTACTAATCTGGCGGTATCTGGCTTAGCTAAGGGGGAGCAGACGGGACCCCGCGTTTTCCAGATCCTATGGTCGTATGTATTATTTGTGACCACTAAATAGGTATGTATATATTGATACGGTTTCTTTAATGTTGAGTGGTGGGCTCTCATAATCCGTGAGGTTAGGCATACCTCAGTTCGAACTGTATTGGCAGTAACGTTGGCGTCTTTGCGGCTGTTTAATCTGAAAATGCATACACGCCTTGTCTGGATGAAGGTGAACGTTATCGGCTCGCTTTGACAGCCTTCCTGCTTATTCTCCCGCAAAGCATTCGACCACAGAATTCCGATACCAACCATTACCTGGTAACAGCGGCTTTGTCAGATTACTTTACCTTTGGTCACGGAATCGCACAGCTTCTATTGAGGGGCCGCGCCAGCCTACGTTGTGAGGTGATTGTACATCCAGTGGACGATTGTCCAACAATCCGAAGAAATGCGAAGCTAGCGTTGCATGCCGTTTCACTCACTGAGAGCCTCATCACTGCGTTGGAGCGCTTGCAGCACCACCACAAGGCGATAAACTAACTACTGAGTACAAAAATTTCAGGGATTGTGCCAGGGATCTCGCTTACTCCACGGCGCAGATAGATCAACTCGAAAGCTTGTTTGACTCTATCAAATCCGAGCGACGATACGGCCGGAGAGCTACCGCGCGCCAAATGTATCAACTTCCTCCTGTAAAAGACTCTTGGACCGCCCGTGCGGTTAGTCCTAGAGCTCGACGCTTTATTCTTAGCGGTGAACAAGTGGGCATCTGCGCACTATAGCCATGTGCACTCCATGACCACGCGATGGCGGAGATCGTCACCCATTAGTGTGCCGCTGGAACTGAAGGTCTTCTGCATCGCTTCCATTTCTCCTAGCGTCTTTAACCCGAACCTAAAGTCTTCTAACCCAAAGAACTATGTCTATGGCATCTCGGAGCTGACCGAGGGTGCAGAGCGTTACGGTCTTCGCGCCAACTATTCCCTGAGTCTCGAAGATATTTCGATCAACTTTGTCGTCGCGCTCGTTCGATCTGATCATCTTCCGTTTCTCCAGACGCTTTGGTGTTCAGACTCGGATCTCAACTTGCCCTCGTAGGCGCCAGACCTCAGGTTCGCCCAGTTTAACACGACGGACTCCTGGGTCGGTGGGGGAAATTTTGAAGCTGCTTTTCTAAGTCGCGACTCTGTGCACATCATAGATGTCCAACTCCCAGCATCAGCAACACCTCGCCTGATTGTCAGAGGGCACCGAATGGATACTATTGCCTTAGCCCCGGCAAGCTTGGCCAAGAATGATCCAACCCAGGCTGAGCCAATGTCGTTCCTTGGGAAAGTGCACGATACGATGTCCCGCATGGATAAATCAACCCACCTGGCAGCGGGAGAGGAATTGCTATCTACGCCCGCACTCCTCTTAGCTCACCTGCGAGCCTATTATCTGCCGCCTAGGGTCGAGCTCCTAAGATATCTTAGCATTGTTACCGTATCGTGTCGGCTTCGACGGATGGACAGCGGAGGTCACGGAGGGAGAACGTGTGCCTATTTTGGGAAGTACACAATAAACCAACATTACTAATGTAAGTCAAGAAAAGTACGTAGGAAGACTCTGTATCTCGGCTTCAATTCTAGCTTCAATGGATTAGTCGCCTGTCTACAGATGATATCGATCGACATTGTACAGTAGATGCCTCAACAGATGCGTCACCCAGATCTCGGAGTCATCGCAGTTGACGTCAATGGTGGGTATGAGAACCCCGCTGTCTGCCGCGGGGCCTGGACGTGTCCCAGCGTCGTCCGGAGTCTCGGAACTGCAACCGTGATAGGTTGATCTAGGACCATCGGCGTTATTGCGATACACAGTTAGGGTGGGTGGTGGGCGAAACGATGCTATCATCAATACGTTGCTTTTTGCTCACGCTGCCTATGGGAGCTCAGTGGAAATTCGGAGATTGCGGGCAGTCCACCTACAAAAATGGGATACAGGAGAGGTAATCTAGCGGCAATCAAGTACCTAGGTATAAGAGGTGAAAAAGCCGTCCTTTTGCCTTTTTTGATGGTTCAGTAAATCCATTCTCACAAAACCACTTATATCTCTTATCATTCGAGATCACTCAAAGAGCCTCACAAACTATTATCAACATCCACATAACACGCCCAAACTACGATTCCCTAGTGCAGACATACAACAATCATAATCGCAATGGCGCCAAAAGTTCTCGTCGTTTTGACGTCTTTCGGCCACATCGAAGCAGCCAACAAGCCAACAGGCTGGTATCTTCCAGAACTATCGCATCCATACGATGTCATCACCAGCGCCGGCGTGGAGATCGTGACTGCGTCACCGAAAGGTGGCGTGGCGCCTCTCGACCCCGCGTCGGTAGAGATGTTCAAATCCGACGCGAGCGCGCAGGCCTTCGCGAACGAGAAGAAGGCGGTGTGGGAGCAGACGCAGGTCCTCTCATCCTTCAAGGGCCGCGCCGACGAGTTTGAGGCGCTGTTCTACCCCGGCGGCCACGGACCCATGTTCGATCTCGTCGACGACGCGGACAGCATTGCTCTCATCGAGGAGTTCGTCGCTAAGGGGAAGGTTGTCGCCGCCGTGTGTCACGGACCTGTCGTGTTTGTCAATGCCAAAAGGGCAGACGGGAAGGCGCTCCTTGCCGACAGGGATGTTACGGGGTTTAGCAATGCCGAGGAAGATGCCGTGGACATGACGAAGTATATGCCGTTCCTGCTGGAGGATAGGATCAAGGCTGTTGGAGGTAACTATAAGAAAGCAGACCAGCCTTGGGCCGAACTGGTCCTTGTTCAGGATGGTGGAAAGCTTATCACGGGACAGAATCCTGCCAGTGCGAAGGGGGTTGGCGAGGCTATCCTGAAGGCAATGGCGGGTGAGCCATGAGCATAAAGAAGACTGGGCGGCGAAAATTGTATGATAACCACCTGGATTGGCTGACATGACTGTACTAATCACTATGATAATAATCTCTACGGCATGTCTCATTGAGTTCATAATACCATTCTAAGCAGTTCCGCTAAAACTTGATACAAGTCGACTCGACAAACCTACGTCGTTTGAAGACGGCAGAAACACGACGACTTGATCGGCACGTCAGCGTTTTTAATAGCGTTATCTAGTTGTCCTTTGATAGCCGTAGCCTTTTCCAATTCACCTAGGTTATTCAAGCACTCATGATAGCCATGAAGCGACCACACATTATTGGGATGCTGCAGTGCGCGCGGAAGCGAGCCACCAAACCCTAGGTCTTCTTCGTAGATCTCAAGAGCATCGCGATACCGACCTTGCTCTACTAGCAGAGCACCAAGCGCATGGCTGGGCGGTTGCATCCATCCCCAAGGCTCGTCGTACGGCAGCGCATAACTTAGCTTATTCGCATGGCGAAGATGGGCGAAAGCAGACTCATGGTTCCCATATCGATACTCGAGCTCGCCATCCAACATGGCCTCAGCCACTTGCAAGATGTCGACGCACTTATTATTGAACAGCATTCGTGACGCAGGAACAGCCTTATACGCTTTGGAGAACAGTTCGCGTTCATGCTCGGCCTCGTCGACTCTGCTTGTCGCGGCTAGAGCAACACCCTTCGCGTAGTGGAGCATGGCAGTCGTTACGCAGTATAAGTTTGAGTCGCCCGGCAGCGCGAGGCCGATAATCTCCTCCCAACGCCCGAAGCGGATGAGTGCATGAACGCGCATAGCTAAGAAGCCCTCCAACCAGTCAGCCATGGGCGGCGATTCAATGCGCAGAAGTTCTTCAGGGAGCGCTGCTTCAAGGCGAGCCACAGTGTCAAGAGTAACGGCAGACTGTCCAGCAAACATAGCAGCGTATATACGAAAGTGATAATCGTGCATCCGGTATAAGGTGTAAAACCTGAGAGGGTCTTCGCGTGAGAAGAAGACCTCATCCGCAAGGATGGCTTTTTGATTCGAGTAGATCGCGGCTTGATAGTCGCCCACAAGGACATCGATATGCGTCGGCATGTGGTTGAGATGTCCGGCATGCGGAACGAGGTCGCGGAGTGTGTTCGCCGCATCTAGTGCTGCTTCTGGTGTGGAAGACATTTCCATGAGGTGGATATAGAGATGGAGAAGTCCAGGATGACGCGAACCACCGTCCAGGGACATAGCTTCCTCTAGAATTACCTTTACCTCAAGTGTATGGGCAACCGTGGCAGGTTCACCGGTCTTCAGGTCCCAGAGCTGCCACGGTGTAAGATTCATTAGAGCATCTGAGTACAGAGCTGCCACGTCTAGATCGTCGCCGAATTGCTCGTACACTTCCCCCATGGCATCCGCATAGCCTTGATTCCATATCGAGCAATCCTCAACCGCATGCTCGCATGGGTAACGCGACTTCAGGGCTTTGATGATTGCCTTCTCAACGGGTGAGGCATCCCCAGTCACCGCTGACGATTCTGCCCGCTCAACGGCTTGATGAGTGCGCTGGACTGTGGCCTCGAGTTCGGCTGCGTCGAAGAATTCCCACGGTTTGTTGTAGTTGGGGCCCAAGGTATATGCAAGACCCCAATATGCCATACAACAGTCACCGTCAATCTCAATAGCTTGTTCGAAGCACTTCGCTGCCTCCTCGTGGTTGAAGGCATAGCTCCAAATTAGGCCGCGGTTAAACCACTCTAGCGCCTCTACACTGTTGGTACTTATAGACCGACGATATGAGCCGAGGTCGTAATACTTTCCATCTGTCCAATTCATGTTCACCAACGGCCGTTGTTTTTAAAAAGGGCGATTCTGGGTATTTGCGTTGCTTCTTACCTTGGCCGGCTCGTCGGCCTCGTGCATGAGATCGTGCAGTTGATTGTGAGTTATGCGAATAAACAAAATGTCTATTCACCCATTTGCTTCAAGTTCCAGGTCGAGGTTGATTTGTGGAGGCATAATGGAGGGGTTATGCATTATGGAAGTATAGGCGCATAATGGGTAGATGCTTCAGTCCAATATCAATGTACATAGCATCAAGATATAGGTATTATACAGGAAATGGTTCCGGCCGTTGTCGATCCGCATGCAGCGGGACTTGTACGCTATGCTCAATATATCTCGATCATATCTGGAGTATCCCAGTGTTCACAGCCTTGCGCGACTATCATAGAATAAAAAGTGCAGAAATTGTTAGCTCTACAACGCCTGGGAGGTCACTCGCCAGTGAGATCAATCACTACGCTCTCCTTTCCAGCCGGGGTTTTACGAGAAGGAGCGCCAGGATACGGAGAATGTGACTGCGTTACTGTCCATCGCCCATCATCGGGGTTATATTCAAGAAGGTAATGAGTCTCCGTGTTATCGTCGCCCTCGTATTCATACTCAACTTCGAGATTAGGTTCGCCATAGTGACCCATAAATTCTAACTCAAGGATCAACTTCGTACCGGGATTCGGTACACAGCGAAGGCCTATAACGAATGGCTCGGATCGAACTACACGGCGGTTGAAGTCGAGCCTCAGGGCCTGCAGAAAAGTTGCTGGAGTACCATCTACGTCAAAACCCCGAGCTACCAGCTACGATCACTTATCCATACCAGTTTCAATCCGGACAGCCAGTCTACGCTGCAAAATGAAGTGCGGGATCAAGAGACCCAGCTTAGACAAGACCCGGGCCATCAGATCATCTGTTTTGGAAAAAATGCGGATGTCAGAGAGACGATCTATCGGCGTGGACTGAAGATTGCAGATTACTAGCTTGGCTCCTCGCCGCTTGCCAACTGTCTCCGGGATCTCATTCGCTGGGGAAACTGTCAATGATGAACCAAGCACTAGGCAGAGGTCGGCCTTGTTGGCATGATCACGTGCACATTGCAAAGGCTCCTCAGGAAGGTTCTCCCCAAAGTTGATGATAGTATCGAGCAAGGCGCCTCCACATAGTGCGCACGTCCTGCCGGTACGATGGTCATGTGTCGAAGTTTTGTAGGTCGACACAGCACGAAAATCTGGTCACGATTAACGATTAGGTTAAGGCCCCTACATAACTTAAGCTGTACGAACCGCGGATATATTCCTGCCCACAATCCTAACAACATTCCCGGTTACTATTCCCATGCAGCTCGGATATTTTGTCCTACTTGCGTTAGCTCTTAGCCAACCTGTGACGCGGTAAAAGGATAATTGATCTTGGCCACTGAAAATCCACGTACTGGCGAAATTCCGCTTCTTCTGTGTAATCCATCACAGTTCTGTCTGACCAAATATGTCAAGATGCCATGATTCTGCAGCTCCACGAGTGCCATGTGCGTTGGCGTTGGGATGGCTTGAAGAGTACTTTTTCGATTTTGAACTTGCTTGCCTTGTGCTCTTAGCGTCCAGACCCCATTGGGGCCCCGGAAGTCCGCAATGCCTGACTCGGGGTGGTCAGTTACGGTGCATTATATCGCATGTTATGCGACTTTTCGAACCTGCAGATGTAGACACGCCCGCTCCTGTGCACACAATGAAATGCTTGCTCTTCCGTATGAGCTCCACAAGCCTATCGGCCTTGTTGTCTAGAACATCCGACAGCTCTTCGCGCTCCTCGGCAATTTTCGGGGCCGAACTCGCCATCTGAAATGCCGTACCGTTTCAGCGGAGGATCGTGTGGTGGTTTTTTGAGTGGCAGTCATCTATTGGCGGCTCTCCCCGTGAATTATCAGTTGCAAAGTGGGACGAGTTGGGACGAACTGTTATGTATTTTTTTCTCTAATACTATGGTAGGATCACGACCACGTGACACCACGCGAATCCTCCCCCATACTTAACAGGTTCGTCACGTTTCGGTGGTGTCGTTTTGAAAAAGGATTGGCTCACGGACAGGCGAGAAGTTGTATCACAACCATTCAATTTTAGGTTTGTAGCTATGGGTACTCAGCTTACATCTGCGACTGCCACCTAGAGAGAGATACTTTGTATTGAGAGTCGGTACTACCAAATGGCTCGACTTTTTTGTTGTTCGTGTTCATGCAGGATATTGTTTGACGGCGACGAGGTTGAACCACCCGCGGATGCGATATAGGCATTTTGTCGACTGGTAACCGCCTGTGGTTTAGTGCCATACGATGCAACAACATGTTATGGGATGATTGAAACAGCAATAAACGAGGGATGGAATGGCAAATCTACATGTAGTAGACTTTAGAGAGGTAGTGCCGCTCGGCCCGGACGTGGACATGGCTACCTGCTGTACACCTGTGCCGTCTTCCGAGATGGAAGCCAACAGCGGGTTTGATTTGCCGGGCTATGCGTGCGAACGCCCAATGCGTAGTGGTGTTCGATAGCTTGTGACATGGAAACTGACTAAGCCTAGCTACATTATCGACGTTGCGTGAGACCGGGCGAGAACTGGGCGCTAGGCCGCGGATCCTTTTCGCTTAGTGTACCTAGGTTACATGATGACACCGAACGGATGGAAACGACGTTTTAATGGTGGCGCACGACGTTGTGAAGAAGAAAGCTTGATTCAGTTTGGAGTGCTTAAGTCACGCCTCGCATCCAAGCGTAGGCCTTCAAGAAGGCTGAACTCAGCCAATCGAGTCGAACAGTGAGGCCTCGGCTGCGATAGTATCCGAGCTGAAGCCCATGGAATTCGGCATTGGCTTTGGAATGTGTCCTGTATAACAAACGGTTGGTGTTGTAGCATTGGAGCCACCACGGAGGGCCTGTACTTGATGAGATGCGGCTCGCCTGCTACCCTTACAGAAAGCCATCTATTTGTTCAAGCAGGTAGCCGAGTAGAAGCCGACAACTTCTCAAGTTTCGATACGACGTTGAATCACCAGGTACAACATTGAAAAATATCTATGCGTATATTTAGTGTATCGATCGGTTTTGGAGTTTTGGGTTTTTGGGGGAGGATCAGGACTGGCCATCTCATCTCGGTACTGTAGCGCGTAGCCAGGTACTAATATATTCTCAAATACAGTGTGTGATTATAATTTCCACTGTATATACTCTAGGTCAGTCATAAAATCACTCGTGAGGCTCATGCAGATATCGCGAGGTACGCAAATGCTGTAAGTACAGTGTCAAGCACGGTATTTGCGCAGTTTGGCCATTTACAACCCGTGTACTGGAAAAATGGTGAGAGAGGTACGTACATTGGATCTTTCAACAATGCTACCCTACCTCCTAGGCATATAGTAGGAGCTAGGAGAGACCTATTGGAGTAGAAATGTCTACCTACAGGTGCGTTAGGAAGCTGGCTCTGTGCTGTCTAGTGCCACCCCAGGCAGGTTTATAGCCAAAGCAGGCGCTAACGTATTTCACCCCTGACTGGGCCACCCACCTGACTGGGCCACCTAATTTCCAGATTTCCGCTACAACACCAAATACAACACTAAATCACCACAATACTAAAATTACAGTTAAATCAATTAAATAGGTCAATTGCTATAGGCATTTCTTTCTAGACTAGTTTTGCAAAGCCTACTTTGCCTTTTAAAGCCCGTTTTCTCTCCTAGACCTGTTATTTTTCGGCTTCTTTAGCCTCTCGTTGCCAGGCTTTAACTTTTATCTTTTTAACTATTAAGATATAAGTATTATTAAAGTATTTAATATTTTTTATTTATTTAATAATAGCCTTTTTTATAAGGCTTTAATTTACTAATTATAAAATAGTCTAATTAGCTATAGCTATTAAAGCTATTTTCTAAATAAATTAGACTTTTTATTTTAATAAGGTATTATATATATTAAGTAGCTTTAAAACTATAATATTAATTTATATAGCTAGCTTTTTATTAATAAAAAGGCTTATAGTTTTTTTTTATATATTTATTAAGCTTATAATTAAAAGGGTTTTTAGCTATAATAGTTAAAAGATTTTTTTTAAATTATATAATATAAAGCTAGCCCTTTTTTAAATATTTAGTATATTTTGCAAAATTGATTTATAAAAAGGCCTAATAGTAAAAAAAGAATTATTAGTTATTAATCTATTAAGCTTTAAAAATATTATTTATAATATAAGTATATAATATATTTAAGTAAATAGCTTAAAGATTTTAATATTAAAAGGTTATAAATATATATTAAATAAAAAGG
>NPFG01000650.1:0-17456 GCA_002288965.1 Xylaria sp. MSU_SB201401
TTTTTTTATAATTTCTTTAAATAAAAATAAGCTTAATAATACTTACCTGCTATTTTTAGCTATTTTATTCACTTATTTATTAGTGGTTTACTAATTAGGTATATAGTGGGTCGCGGGGTGGTCGTGAGGGGGGGTGGTCGTGATCCGGGGGTTTTGCTTACCACCAGAGTTAAAAGTATCGGCTCTGGTAGGGCTGCACAACGTGCTAGCGCGTTTATAGTATCTATCTGGCGACTTGCATTCTCGTCCTCAAGACAAGTCACTGTTTTTGAAAGTACTATTGGGAGGTGTAATCGATCTTTAAGTGCATTGACTGCATGGTCTCGGACATCAGAGTCGGCATCTGTTAGCCTTTCGGTTATCGCTTCGAGAAAGCTTTCTCGAAGTCTCGTCTTGTTCTCAAGCGCTCTCGTAGCGGTTCTTGCAGATTTGCTGTTCTCGTCACAATAAAATCGTCGACTGTTTGGGATGTAACTATCGAGGGCTTCAAAGAAGAGAGGGCAACTGGACAAAATCTCCAAAAGGAGATCTTTCCTAGGCTCTGATTTGAGCCATGAGATAGCTAGGGACATTATTTCCTCAGACACTGCGTATCTGGATCTTATACATCGTAATAGATAAGTTCTAATCACGTTGTCACCGTCCTTCAAACCTTTTGAAAGGATACTAGGGGGAAATTCTACCTCGCTAGCAAGAGATTCCCTGATGTAAACGCGCAATCCGAACATGCGGTATTCGAAAGCAGACCATGATGTTAATCGATCTTCACAATGTCTTCTTAGTCTTTTATTAGACAAGTGTACCTCGAATAAGCAATGCATAAGCAGCCGGTGGTGGGCGAATCCTAACAGATCCAATGGCTCTGTCTGGATGGCCTGGAAATAGCGTATTTGGAGATCAGGAGTGGAGTTCAAGAGCCCAGCCATGAACCGCCAAACGATGTTGAACTTTCCTAGGTACTTGTGGCGGCGAATGAATTCATCCACATCTACGATCTCTTTCTTGGTATCTGGAAGTTTAAATGATTGCTCATTGAGCCACAGCCGCGTAAGACACCGTGCCGCAAAGTATTCTTGGAGAGTTAAATGAAGGAAATAGTAATGTCGGCTCGCATCGTCCGGAGAAACGCCAGATGAACGAAGAAATGAAAGACTTCTCAAGGTTTGGTCGATGGGCTTCCCTCCTGGAGTGACCAGGTACCAATGCAAGGTACGAAGAGTTTTTGCATCAAAGACTGTGAAGCCATTATAAAGCCCAGCGAAAGCGAGCCTCTCGAGAAGTACGCATTCATCCTGAACAATCCTCTCGAGATCGCCTGGAAAAAGATGCTTCATAGTACTTCGCCCCAGACGGCGGGCATCTTTGGACCATAAACCCGCCTCAACGGCTTGGTAGAGGTCAGTCATCGTCTGCGGTTGTTCATTCGAGACATCATCCCAGGCGAAGCATAATGCGTCCAGTTGAATCGGTATCCGTACAAGGTCTCCTACCAGTAGGTGTTGATCTAGAAAGTTAAGAATTTGCTGAGACTTTTCTGTCTGGTCAGCGATGTCTGTACCGGTTTTCCTGTTGGTCAATTGCTGAACATACTGCTTGACCTGATCTGGGTAGAAGCCGATTGTCTCTAGTTCAATATCAAATGGTTTGGAATCACCGAGGAGCTGAACAGATGGCCGAGATGTGACGATGACATTGGGTTGATTAAGTAATTCCTTGATGATTCGTTGTATATCAGTCGAATGATGATGCCATACTTCATCTAGTCCATCCAGAAGGAAAAGACTACCACCTGCATCATGTTCTGTGCACTCCTTTAATAGCTCGCCAAGAATAAGTTCCGGGTCTTGATACTGTGCAAAGTATTCATCGTGGAGGAGATCCATAAGCTTGTATCTTCCTTGGCACCCCTGTAAGTGCCTCAAGGGTATCCAAAGTAAGCGAGTGAAGTGCTTGTTCCAAAGTCCTGAATGGATGAAATCGTGAACAATTTTCTTGCATAAAGTGGTTTTTCCAACGCCGGGAACACCTCGAATGAATATCCTTCGTGGTGGTCTCTTTTCCTCGCCATCCCTATTCTTCCGGGGCACAAAAAGGTCGGGAAGTTGAACGCAAATGTATTTATTAGGTTTCTCAACATTGAGTCTCTCTAGCAGTGAAGTACGGAGTTCAGGATGCCCAAACTGGTTGTTAGATATATTGCCTTGAGTGTTGTCCTGTATTATGGAAAGATTGATGTAACACTGCTCCATCGGCAACGAAGCCCCTGAAAGCCGCTCAATATTTAGTCTCTCTCTTGTGTAGCTATCGCGTATTTGTTTATCGGCGAGTTCGAGCAGAGTAGGGCGTCGCCGCACTCCTTCAATTGCTTTGAGTAGAGCTTGGTATGATTCGCTCGATTTGTCACTACATTTATTGAGTCCCGAGTGGTCGGTATCGACACCGAAAGTATCATCTGCCGGTCCTTTAGCCGAGTCTCGATCAACAATCTATTTCATATCAGTAACCAAGGCTAATATGTGGGAAGGACCTAACTTACAAGGCCAATTGATATGAATCTGAGTATATATGAAGGTTTTGTTTCGTAGATTGAATATATCCTTGCATCTTTCAGGCTTTTGCGAACATCATCAAATCGTGAATCTAGATCACTCAATTCCCTGGAGTGATACTGCAGAGTTGATAAGAGGCCGGTACTAGAACCAAGGTAGCTTGTGGCCCATGCTGCTATAGATCCTAAAATAGATAGCTGCGAGCCCTGGTGTGGCGTTCCAAGAAATAAAATACCTGATGTATCATGCATGAGTCGCTCTGCCTTTGTTAACCTGCAAAGCGCCTATGCGCGACGGTTAGCTTTCTAGCTGTGTAAAGTACTGTAAGATGTTCAACCCAACCTGTTTGATAACAACCCCACCAAAGCTATGGCCAATGAACACGATCCGAAGGCGCTATCACGTATATTAGCACTTATCATAGTGTAGCATGATATGTCTGACCTGTTCTTGGTTCTGTTGGAATTTTATGAGCTGTTCAAGCATCCTTTCCCCAATCTCCTGTGCTGTCTTGATTGGAGCATTGACCAACCAATCAGAGTTATATGCGAAGTCAATATCCTTGCTTCAGGAAAGCTTTCTACGAGAAGATCTCGAAGCAGATGGGTCCTCTTTTGAGGGCCTTTTCCTGTAGCAGGCGCACCGCAGGTCCATGTATATTCCGGGTGGGCTCCCAGACCGTGTACTGCCGCAATTCTGCTTCTCTCAGCTCAGACACAGCTTGTATAAACGCAATTATCTTACTGAAATTTGGCATTAACGGGGTCGGATATAACCTGAATGCCATTAGGTCGAGCTTCTCGGTTGCGACGCCGGACCCTGCGGGTAAGAGGATACAGGAAAAGGAGGGGCACGAGCAGCGCAGTGCAAGTTGCTACCCAACCCAACGGAATCATCATGGCGTTTGGCCGAGCGAATGAATCTCATGTAGAATGTGCTCGAGATATGAAATGGAAGTTAACATGGGATTGCAGTGCGCCGTGAGATAGAGCGATGAAGTTACCATCAAAGATAGCCCTTGGGAGGCTAGGCTCGAATTCATGGTGTGGAAGGAGAGCGCTGGAACCCCCCCCCCCAAAAAAAAAAAACTTAGGAGGATGAGAAACGCCATATTTAGGGGCCGATTACGTTCCGGATGCAGCTGACATCGGAGCAAAGCCTTCGAGCGCCTACAGTTGGTCGATATACCGCTGAGGTCACTTTATTCAGCAGACGGCAGTGTCGAGGCACTGCCCCGGTCAGACAGGTCAGGTTACACTTGAACAACGGTATTGGATTTGCGAAAGTGCTTCTTATCCAATCATAAAAACGGTTGATTTGTCTACCTGATACTATGTATAAGAGATAATAGTGTAATCCTGTGACTCTTCAAGTCCTTGATCCCGCAGCTAGAGTGCGCTGAGCATCAAGCAACAGAAACAGTATCGCAGCTTGGTGCGAAGACTACCTACCTATAATGATGTAGCTTGTGTTGCGGCCAAACACACAGTGTCATCGCGTTCACACTCGACACATAGCGAGCGAACCAGCTACTTCTGTTAGCCTTGGGGCTCGAGAAAGCAGTGCATAAAATGATCGTCTGTAGGGGAGCATATGAGTTTCCGTCACTAACGTTGCACTGATATTCAGGATTCCTTCCTTCGATGACTATTTGACCTGCCGTCCGCGAACGAAAACGCTTTTGATATTCCGGTCATCGCCTGTCATAATGAATTTATCGAAGATGAGGTCAATGGTGTCATGTTCCTCGATCATTGTCATAACCCCAGGTGCTAAGCTCATCGACTCGATCAACAGCGCGTCAAACTCCTTCCCGACACCAAAACTACCTATTTTCTCATCCAGACAGCAGACTCGAGCGCCGCCAAGGGTCGCTAGATAGAAAATCTCGTGGATTAAGAGTCCTTTATCCTTGCCTTGGCTCATGACCTCCCTTGCATTTGAAGCCACAAGAGCCTGTCTCATGGCATCCAACATGCTACTTGAGAAGCCGCCCCCGCTGTCTGTTCCCAAACCTGCCTTGATGTCTCGTCGCAGGAATTCGCGCACTGGCGCAGCCATGAAGCCGCCGCCGACGGTCATGTTAGAGATAGGGCAGTGGGCGACACCACACTCGAGCTCCTTGAAGCGCTCCAGTTCGTAATCTGACATGTAGCAGCAGTGAGCCAAGATCGAGCGCCTGGTGAGCAACCCGAAATGATGATAAAGGTCTACTTCATTTCCAAATGTAGGAAACAGCTTCTTTGTGTACGACATCTCTTGCTCGGCCTCGTTGAAGTGTGTCTGAATGGGGATGTCGGGATTGGACTTGGCAATCCCTCCTAGCCCTGAGAGCAAGTCATCCTCGCAGGTTATGGCGAAGCGAGGGGTGATCACGTATTTGATAAGCCTGCCCTCCGGGTCAATATTTCTTGTATGTGCTAGACATTGTTGTGTTTCGCTCAACGAGGATTCGACTGTTGCATCCCGATAATAGTCGGGCGCATCGCGATTCATATTACATTTTCCGACGAAAGCGCGTTGGCCCTTCTCAAGACACAGATCGGCTAGGATGTTGGTGGCTTCGGGATGTATGGATCCATAGTAAGACGCTGTCGTTATACCTTGCTGTAGAAAGCCGTCGATGCAACTAGCATACACACGTCTCGCATATTCTGGATCAGAGAAACGAGCTTCGTTCGGAAAGGTGTGCTTCTCCAACCAGTCTAGGATGTGCATGCCCTGGCCGATACCTCGCTGCGCCCATTGCGGTGCATGATTGTGCGTGTCAACGAAGCCCGGAATAAGAAATTGTCCTCGGTCAAGAAAGCGGAGGTCATATTGGTCCTCGGAGAGTCCAATTGTGTCCAGGTGCGCTAGAACTGACGGCTTTTCAATCGATTTCACTAGGTCTAAGATGACGCCGTCAGGCTTGACCACTACCAAGCCATCTCTGATTATCTCCAGCTGCTGAAGGCTAAGGCAATGAATGATAGTGCCATGGAAAACGAGATGCCGAGCCATCGCTGGGTTGTTGGTAGGTGAATATCGACGAACCCCTCGTTCGTACCTACTACCTAGATAGGTACTTCGCAAGGAGGGCTATTCGTATCTGATACATGCATAATCAAACCAACTGTCGCCAGGTGTGATACAGCTGCCGGTCTTTCCTGATAAAATGCGACGAGGCATTAAGAGAACTCAACAGTGAATCTGCATTTAGTCTATGCAGCTACAACGATGCCTATGGAAGCTACTCCATCATGAATGACACACTATTAAGTTCTAAGATCTTCTTTTTCATCAAATCGGTCAAACCTCTTTCCGGGCCGCGGACACTTCGTTCCCTTCGCTTTCGCCATTGAGCCCAACAGCCTTTTCGACAGCGTGGACGGCCTCGTCTGCGAGTGCCTTATCTTCGAACACTGTTGTACGTAGAAGAAGACATCAATTAGTCAAAGTCATGCGGGCTTGGTGATTCAGGTGCAGAACTCACAGAATGTCAACTCTTCCAGTGTGCGACCGAATGTTTCGGGGAACACAAAGTACACGAAGACGATCTCATAGGCGAGGAATACCACATATGAGATAAGGTAGCGCCAGCCCGCGTTCTGAAGACCGATCGGGTTGACGAAAGTGGTAAAGAAACCGGCCAGGCGACCCCATAGCTGGAAGTAGGCGATACCACGAGAACGTTCTGCGTACGGCCAGATCTCGACCATGTAGGCTGAGCACACTAGTATTAGCGGATATGAGGAACGACAGAAGTTGGTTGAGCTTACTGTAAGTAAGGGCATTGTACCCTATGTTATAGCAGGGACTGTAGAAGAAGATGAAGAATAGCACGGCGGCACCGGCGGCGGAGTTCGGCTTGTCCGAATTCGTGCCATCGATCGCGTACTTCATCGAGATTGTCCAGCTTATGTATACTATAAGCAAACTGCATGTGCACGCCAGATACATTATACGACGTCGGAATCGCTTGACGAGAAGCGAAGCGATCGTCCCGGAGACCAAGCTTGTCGCAGCGATCTCAAAGCATAACCCAGTTAGCAAGACTTCATGAGCAGTAAACCTTTTTATGCTGGAATGATCTGAGCACACTTACAGCAACATTAATCTTCTGCTTGAACACGGAGTCGGTCTGTCCAATAGCCTCAAGGATGTCGCCTAAGTAGTATGAGATGACTAAAATAGAAAGCAAAGGTCAGTCTTGCAGAAACCCCAAAGCCCCGGCGTTTCTAGGCACTGTTACTTTAACAGGCGATGGTAGACATACGTGTATTTCCGGACCATTGTGTAAACAATCCTAGCATAGTGCTAATGAGCAAACGGCGTCGGTTACCGCTTGTGCGAACGAGGTCCACCATCGATTTCTTCGAGTGCTCCAATTCGATACTAATAGTAGTCTGCAGCTGCGCGAACTCTGCCTTGACGAAGGGGGACTCGCGGTCACCTTCTGCATGGTATTTAGCAAGAATTTCGAAGGCTTCCTCATGTCGCTCTTTGGTTATAAGCCATCTAGGAGACTCGGGGACGAAGAAGATGAAGGTAAGCTGAACGAGCGAGGGGACCATCTGCAACCACGACGGAATGCGCCATGCGTAGTTGCTCATGATATTGTTTGTACCGAAAGTGATTCCCGCCGCTAGCAACTGTCCAACGAAGTAAGAGACATTGAAGAGCGAAGTTAAGACTGGGCGTTCCTTAGGGTATGAAAGTTCGCCGATAAGAGATGAGGCTGACACGATGCAGGTAGGTATACCGAAACCCAAGATCAGACGTGCGACAATGTATTGACCAACTGCAACAGAATTAATAAGCTTTCGGCTCGCGCCACTCCGTCTCTGCACAGTGATAGTGCAATTTTTTCGCGAGGGTTGCTTACCGTGCACGGAAAGACCTTGAATAAGAGCCCCAATGACCATAATCACTGAGCCGCCAAAGATTGACCAACGCCTACCAAATTTGTCGTTCACGATACCGATGAAAGGCAAAGACAGAATGGCACCTAGAGAGTACGAAGCCGCAATGATTCCTTTGATAGGACCTTGCGGATCATCGAAATCTATTCCATATTAGTTTCTAAACACTATTGATACTAGGTACCATAAGAGCAACTCACAAGCTATCCACGAGGGCACGATCTGGAGAGCATTGATAAGTTGCGAGTCGAAACCGGAGGTCAGCTCGATACCCATGCACGTAGGAAAAAGCAGCAAGTATAACAAGCGTAGGTTCGGCTTCTGATACCACGGCACCTTATCCTCCTCAGCGAGCCGAGTCAGAATTGGATCTGACGTGCCAGTCTGGGCTTTCTCCGCGGATTTCAAGGCGACCATTTTCTATTCTCTCTGTCTTGAGGATATGAAGGAATCGTGCTCCAGGTCGACCACTTGGTCTCTAAGGATATCAACCAGCAATTGTTATAGAGAGTGTCTCTCAGACGATACGCCGCCCACCGAGAGGAAAAGTACGGTATGATTCCATATGTTTTGACGATATGGTCCGCCACACCTTATATACAGCGTTATACCCCATGTTCTTTGTATGGTCACCAAGACCTCCCCACACACTAAACTAGTTGGATTATGGGGTTACAAGCCGGGGTTGCCCTCGCACCGCCTGCACGAAACCGATTCTTCCCCACCATTTACTGGGGTCACGAAGTACGCAGATGGCGCTGACTATGGTCAAGAAGGCATCAATCGCAAAGCCACCAGCTGGCGGTGGCCAGTACGAGGTTGGGTTATGGAATTATACGGATTGCGCACGATAGTTATCGCGATATTGGACCTCTTCACCCTTGCGCGTTCGGCATAGCCTTCCGTATCTAGCAGCCCTCATCACTATTCTTACACCAATAGATATTGCGTGCTAGGTCTGTTAGTCTGGCTAGGGTAGACCGCCAAGGCGGAATAATGGCTATCGTCGCCGAACATAAGCTCCACCGCCGAGAGATAGAGCTTTCTCAATAGAAATGCCATGTTTGCCAAGTTGAAGGATTCTAGCGGGCTCGACAAGTTGCTTCCCTATGATGGGAGAATTTCAGCTTCAAGCCGGGAATGAGGCACAGGCCGGCCTGATTGGGCGAGCTCACGTGTAAGAGCAGATGATGTGCAGAAAATTGGCCTTCGGTGCTACCCTAGTTCCGACGATTTTTGCATTGTAACAGCGCGTTGAGCGAATATGTCACATGTAGACAGAGCCAGGATCTAAGCGACGTAGTATGGTTTGGCACTTGGCTCGAATCTTACACACCTTCTGGGTGGCGCTAGCGTAGCTCGGCAGTGTTCGTGTTTTCAAGCGACGTCGTCGGCAATACCTACAGCTTGTAGAGCATGGTATCAGAGGAATCGATATAGCTCACATAATAGTAGACAGTACTACAATTCGTGCCACTGTCCTAACGGATTGTCGTTGTGTCTGTGGAGATACCATCGTTGTATTTTAATTAATCTTCCCACGTGCGCTACAAGGTGCTCTTGAGCCTCTATTCTCCGTCCCAGCGCCTTGGTCTGATATTAGCCTAAAAAGAAATGCCCACTTACAGTAGGATTCGCGGGCGCTCTGTTCGTTGGTGGTTCAACCCGCTGATACGCCGTCCCCCTGTACATGGTAAACAGATGTTGGGGTGCTACATCACTAGAACCGATTTACGACTTCTTCCTACCGGTTCCAGGCGTACCACGCCCGAGTATTACGAATCTCTTTAAGCCTATAGATTTAGTGTTAATTGCTAAGAAAATCCGAGAAAGGCGGTTTTTGCGGCCAGCTCGCACAAAGCGTTAAGATTCAACGTAATCCTAGCTATTGTATAGCATGAACTAGGGCCCGTCCTCCGAGACCGCTTCGGGATCATCGCATAAGATTAAGCTGATTTACGGCGAGGATACAATAATTGATGATTATTCTATGCGCTTCTTCGGTGGTTTACATCCCACTAGGTCTGTTTATATGAAAAGGAATTTTATCAAGGCCGCATAAGCGACACCACCTCGTTCAGGAACAAATGCCTGTTCCTTTCATTAGGTTGGGCTTGCGCCTCTCTCTTCTTTTTTGGCTGAATCCGCACGCCGCCGCTAATAATCTCGAAGGTCTCGTTCATTTCGTCTAGGATTTCCATAAGATTGAACTTGACTGTGAATGTGTCGGGGTGGTCGAAATCTACAACTCGCAACTGTCGTTCCAGCAGTTGCCGGTATATTTCCTTGGCTTCTGCCTTTTTGCCTCCGGACACCATGGTTACTGCGAGATGGCTCATGATGGCAAGCGTGTTTAAGTGTTCTGGTCCCCATTTGTCGTCACTCAACGACAGTGCAACCCAAAACAGCTTCTCGGAAGCGGTCAGCTTTCCCTCGAGTCGGAGCACCTTTGCGAGATTCGACAGTGCCGTTAATGTATCTGTGTGATAGGGACCTAGTTCTTTCTTTCTCCATTCAAGCAGCAGCCAAAGTGCCTCCTCGGCCTCGGTAAATCTTCCTTGGCTTTCTAGATTCTTTGTCGTCAGATCCACATCCCCCGAAAGCTCCTCGTGGCTCTGGCCGGCGTCCGGGAAGCTCGGGGGGGTTACTTCTAAGATTTCTTCGAGAGGTTCCTGTTTCCAGCGTCGAAAATACCGCGTGAGTTCTCCGTTCTGCACAGCCATTGCCAGCTTCTCCATACAATCTCGTGTGATTCTGTGGTCCGGCCTACAGTCTTCCTCCGTAAGCGTCAATTGTTCGCGGCGAAATGTTTCCGCATCTTCGTATCGTCTCTGCTTCTCCAGATTTCCAGCTAGGAAGTCGAGACTGACGATGAGGCTAATGTTGTTCTTGGTGCGCGCATCCGCTAGCGCTACCCGATGCAGCGCCTCCGCGATCTCGTACTCGCCTTCGGTCTCGTTTTCACAGGCTATCTCTTCATGTCCGCGATCGTCAGGCGCCCTTTCGGCCCGCCGTAGCTCTCTTTGCAGGTGCTTCTTGCGCCATGAGTCGACGGGTATGTGAATGTGCCGGTGGGGTCCTGTTGCGTCAAAAGGAACAGGGGTAAATTCGTATGTCCTCTCGTCCATAGTAATGAAGCCTTTTGATTTATCGACAGCAATCCCCGATTGTTCGTGATAACATGTGCGCACTGTATAATTATCGACTGCGTCGAGAATAGCTCGTCGCGTGCGTATGCTAGGTACGAGCCTGGAGAGGATGAGGAGGATCTCTAACCACCCGACGACTAGCATAAGATCGCTTTGGTTGGTGCATCGATATCCGTACCTGTTCAGGACATATCGTACTCCGTATCCCTTCATCTCTCGAAGATGCCGCATGAATGGCTCCATGTCGCTGCGGGGAATGGGCTGAGAACGATTTCCGGTGAATTCTGCTGCTTCGAAGAGCACCCAGAGGCGTGGCCGGAATTGTGGAAAGTGCCATGTAAATGTACAGTCCCTCACGAGCCTGGGGATACTCTTTAGAACCCGTGAAAAGTATTTCTGTTGTGGGCCGGGGCGTTTCTCTTGTAGATTAGGGCGTTGCGGCAAGCAGGTGAAGTCAACCCAGAAATAGGTGATCTGAGACCAGAACCCACCGCTAAGCAACTGCTGAATGGATCCTAAGTCCGCGCCTTGGTCGTCCGGGTGCTCAGGCAAATGCCAGTAATGACTCAGGAATAGACAGTCATTCTCGTTCGCAAAGCCGGCTTCAATGGGGAGAAGGACGTAGTCGTCTAAGCGGTCTGGGCTCCATTTCTCGAAAGCTTTTTGTCGCATGAATGCTTCGCGAAGTTGGAAAAACCAGTATTGATGATCCCCGAAATTGAGAAAATCATCTAACGTGTCTAGACCCCTAAGCAGCTGAGAGTGCTTTGTGATGGCTCGTGTCCTTCCCCGGGTAGACTTGGATTGTTTCCATGCCTCGATGCTGCGTTCGACAAGAGACCGGAAGGGCTGAGCGCTCACAGATGCTGCTTCACAGAGGGTTAGTATGTTACGACTTTCGGCGCGGGAATTGTGGGCTAAATAGGTACCTGAGCTAGGAATCGAAGCAGTTGCCGTCGATCCTATGAGAAACCTAGAAAAAGGTGTTCTTAGCTCATCGTATCGTGTGTAGCCTAGCGGCCCCTAGATGCTCAACTTACACTGGTATTTCGTCTGCATGGCTCTGAAATTCAGATTCACTAAGGCTTTCGTCCTCGCTAGTTTCACTTTCAAAAGCTGAAGGGATCCGCAGAGCAGGTTGCGGAAGAATCCCTCTAACTTCTCCAAGTCGCATCATCGATGCATTGGTGAGTTCGACGCCCCCACTCACGAAACCACTCACATCTTGATACTCGGCGAGTAATTGCGATATGTCTATCGACTTCAAGCCAGAAAGCAGATCTCCTGGAATCGGCAGGCCATTTTTAGCCGCAAGAGCTTGTCTTAGGGCCAGTGAGTCTTGTGGTCCGCGAATCTCATTTAATTCATCCTGAATTCCCGCAGTGCAGGGATGGTCTCGGCCGAATCCATTCGTGCTTAATTCCAGAGCCCTAAGCAAGACCGCAGAGGCGAGGAAAAGATCGTTCTTCATTCTGTATATCTGAGCCGCGTTCCGCAGCGTCTTGATCGTGAGCTCGTGCTGGAGCCCGAAGGCATTCTCGCATAGCCGCAGCTCCTCTTCAAGAAGTCGCATGGATTCGTCGTACTTGCACAAGCCGCAAAGAGTCTCGCAGACAGCATCAAGGGTGGCGATTGTGTCACGGTGGTCGAGGCCGAGTTTCTCTTTTCTCAGTGAAAGTAACTCCCGGAATATTTCCTCGGCATCGTCCAACTTGCCGTCGGCATAGAGTGCCGTTCCCCGAAGATACATGATCGACAAAGTGTCTGGATGGTTGGGTCCCCACACGGATTTGCTCTTTTCCAGCCATTGCCTACCCACATCCGCGGCCTCTGCATACCAATGTTGTTTTGAGAATAACTGGAAGCGCCTGTGCAAGTCCTCCACCTCCTTGTCTGCCGATGGGCTGAAAGAGGATGATTCCATCGTCATAAAACAGTGTAGTAACACGTGCCGAAGCTCTCGATCTGAGAGAGAAAAAATTGGTTGCCGGCTTGTGTCGTCGCCAGACACTCAACGTTAGACGAGGGGTTGATGAGTGGCCGGGAAAGATTGCACTTTCTGCGTGCCCAACGCGGCTTTCAATTTCCATCTGAAATCGACATGTCTATCTCGCGGCTGGCTTTTGGGGTCAGCAGTCTGCACATACTCTCCACCAGCCCAACCAACAAGGATCGAGCATTCGAAGATAAGGGAGGAATCGAAGTAATAGAAACAACCTCGCCTTTCTCAATGAAGTGGGGCATGCGGACGAAAGGGAGATGGCATGCAGCATCTACGCTGTTGCCTACTTGTTGCCTCACCGTTCCGTGACATGCCCAGTAAGCATATTAAATACTACGGTACATGTCACTTTGGGGGCGATGAGGCTGGCCCCCGCACACCGCTAGTTCGGAAACAGTAAAATGCTAATGAAAACTGCGATTCGATACACTTGTTTTAATGGTGACCAGTAGGCTCTACTGCACTATCTGGCATGAGGCGGTCATGAATTGACTTTTAGAGGCGGAAGGTGACAACCATCAATGTAATAGGTGCCAATAATAGAGCATGGCTTGCGATGTCTAAAGCACGCGCTTCTAGTTGAAGCGTTTTGCATCGCAGCTAATACTCCATTTCTCTTCATCGGTACCGGATGGCACAATGACTGACAGAGAAGCGCCAAAAGAGACCCCACACGAGTATCCTCTTCCAGGATGGTTTCTGAGCTGTAATGTCAAGACCGTTGCAGAACTAAGTGAGGTGGCGGGCTCCCCGGTCGACAAAGGCGGGGAGATCGATATTTCCAAAGCCGAAGATGGAGAGCTCCGAGAACCTACTTCGGCGGAGGGTGCCATAAACCCCTCACAAGACTTACGGATGGCTGCCAGTTGTGAGAAGCCAGGAGTTGGTGATTTCGTTGGATTTGGAATCCCGTACAAGACATTCTCCGAGGTGCGAGATACTACTGCTGCGGCCCTTGTCTTTGACCGAGAAGGAGAGCCGTTGATACCACAGGGATGTTTTGTGCTTGGTTGCTCGACAAAGAACGCCATCCCGTTGATTAGCGAGTTACTTCTGCGTGTAGCAAAAGACCTGAAGGCAGCTCTAGTGTCCGTCGACCTGGATGACTTTGAGGATTTGGGCTGGGAATTCGATGACCGGGATCGACGGATTATCAAGCCCGGCGGAGTAGCTGGGCCATGTCGAGAAGAGCCAGGTCGACGAGACCTGATCAAGGGGATGGCAGTCCACTACTTCGGCGCTCGATCCAAGAGAAATGCGTCTGAAGAGAGCTGGAATCGAAGCATGAAAACCAGTGCGGCGATCCTCGACAGTCACATCGCAAAGTCGCGACAACAAATGATGATCGAGGATATTTCACAAGTCGCCGCTTCTACTATCAATTCCCATGCAATGGTCGCAGATGATACTCCTTTGCTAGTCAATGTTAGCAATTATAACACAATAGCGGCGGTGTACAATGGCCAGAGGATTCTGAAAAGACTTTGGAATTCGGTTCAAGACAGACGAAAGTCCGGGCGGAGAGTTGTTCTCCTAATTTCTGTCTTCACGTGCTACAAAGAGGTGGGCACCTGTGGGTGTCGTTCTAACTACTCTCATGATACGTACCCCGGGCAAAAACATCTCCGTAAAATCTCCTCAGACATAGTGCCAGCCATCAACATTACCCCATCCAACCTGGCAGAGCTGGAAGGCTCGAATGGGAACAAACTCACCGGAGAAACCAATATCAGACGGCTGAAGCGATTCCTGAGATATCACATTCCGCATCTTCTCTCACCGGAACTTGCTAGAGCCGCTGAGGTTGGCCAACCATTCTCAAGCTGGACAGCACAAGGGTTTAAAGGCAAATACGAATCTATAGTCGCGTCGGAATGGGTGACGGAGAATCTCGGGCGAGCCTTTCGCCGGATCGCTGGGCGCGCCTTTGGAAATTCCGAGCTTGGCTTCAGTGATGTTTATGATGTGCTGGGCCAGATGGGACTCTGCGAACCCTTTTATGGGGCGAGCGAGTCAGAGGGAAACGCGGAGGAGCCAGGGCAGGAAGCGGATGTAGTAGAAATTGCGTCTGACATAAAAACTAGCACCGAGGAAAGTGTCGCGAATAGTACCGGAGAGAGCGCTGAAGCAAGCACCGAGGAGCGCGCCGATGGAGATGCCGAGAAAAATACGACATCAAGGACAAGCGAAACCTGGGATGAGATGCTAAAGAGGATCGAACGCAACGCGAACGAGCAGGAGAAAGAACTTATCCACTGCGTCATTGATCCAGGTAATTAATTTTCACAACTGCCCAATATAGATGGTCTATTAACTAAGTCGATAGCTAATCTGCGAACCACATTCGACGACGTTGTCATAGATGAAGAAACCAAGGAAACCATTAGGTACTTGGTTTCCCTGTCCAATTTTCGAGTCGAAGCAGCATCAGAGTCCCTTTTCAGCCACCTCCGCGCCACCGGAGCGCTGTTTTACGGCCCACCCGGGACCGGTAAGACACACTTGAGCCGAGCGATCGCCAAAGCGTCGGGTTCACGTATGCCTATCTCTAGACTCGGCAACTATTAACTCGATGTGGGTTGGGGAAACTGAGAAATACATTAAGGCGGCGTTCACGCTTTCCACTAGTCTCTTTCCCTGCGTGCTGTTCATCGACGAAGTGGACTCGTTGTTCTACCGCCGTAGCTCTTCCGACAATGGCTGGGAGCGGTCAGCCCTCGCTCAGTTCCTCTCTGAGATGGATGGCCTTTCTAAATCTGACAAGGCGCCCTTTGTTGTGGTGGCCACCAACCGGCCCCAAGATCTAGATGAAGCCTTCTTCCGCCGGCTACCACACAAGATCTATTTCAAACTCCCCGAGATGGAGTCACGGGTGAAGATTCTCCAGATATTTCTGCCGAAAGAAGACCTTGATCCATTAGTCGATCTCAAGGGTCTTGCACGTTGCACCGATGGGTACTCCGGATCGGATCTGCGCAATCTGTGCGTCGAGGCCGCGATGACCTGGGCTATCGAGCAGCTGAAAGAGGATTCCAAGGGGAAGAGGACCAATAGATTATGCCTAAGCGTGTCGCACTTTGCGAAAGCGCTCCAGAAGATCCGACCGAGCGTTTCTCCGCAGGCTCTCGACGGCTTTTCAGAGTTTGCCCGCCGGTTCAACCCAGAGGCTACTGAGAACTCAATACCTGAGAGGATGCTGGAAGTCGACCAAGAACAGGTCCTACCTCTGGTAGTGTTGAACGCAAGAGGAGGCGTTGATGTCCTCGTCGGGGATGAGCTTTCACAGATTCTGAGCAACGACCGGAGACCAGACCCGAGGCCGCTTTGGGTTGGCTCAGTGGCAGATACTCTCAAGAATTGGTCGAAGTAACTTGAATAGGGAACAGGTATCTCTTTCGGTTGCATCGCTAACCCTTCACCGGTATCCCCCCAAGCAGAATCGGAGTAACACTCTGAACATTCTCGAATTAGGTAGCTCACTGTGCCATACGCATCAAGTTAAGGACGAACATTAGTGTAACGAAATCAGCGGCTACGGCTTGAACTAGATTCGTAGAATAGATCTCGTTGGTTGAACTGAACTAATCGGAGAGCTTGGCAGAGCTTTCTTGCCTTACTTACACAAAGATTCCCCCTTTCTGACATGGTCTGCCGGTGGGGAGCTCGCAGAGATCACCCCGTCAGTTCAGTGGAAGGGCGCTCTACCACGTGCGTACTCACGGGCCGACCTTGATTGAGGTCCTGCTTCGTAACAAGCTGGCAGCTTCCAAATGAAATTTCCGGATTAGAAAGATTCCGGCGTTCAAATAAGAGTGATAAGCTTAGATTAACATAAAAGGAGCAATGGTTTACGCAAAGGGGCCTTTGTCGTGCTATAACGTCGCCTTCAACTGTGTGCATGACGCATAGCCCCAACTCAGAACTTGCCAGTGGGAAGACCCCAAAGCCGGTCAAATGACTAACCCGCTTTGATAAGGAAACATAAAGAGGTTGGAGGTCCTCGAAGTAAGAGAGGTAGGGTTGTCTTATTCCTTTTTGGCCACAGATCACCCACCTTCAGCTAGTTTGCAATTGCACGCAACTGGCTAGGGTATAAGCCTTACTATATACAGCGAAAGCACCTAAATACATACTTAAATAAAGCATATAGCGACCTTTATATGCGACAGTGGTTAGAGGTTGTTAGCTACTATGTTAATCACTAAAAGGTTAGCAATACGTGAAAGTGAGTATGGAGTATGCTGGCAGCCTATATGCATATAAGGAAAACGTCGGGATCACAAACCACCCCTATCGCGAACTACCCCCGGGCCCACTAACGCACCCATCTTTATAAGCAAATTTCTCAACTAATATTTAGTTCGCGATGGTTTTTTTGGTGTTTTTATTAAGCTACAGCAGTTTTAACCTTAATTACCTCTTTAATATCTATATATTTAATATCTATATCTTTGCGTTCCGGAATGTCCTTATTAGCGGCCTTATCTATATATATAGTCTTTCTGCGCAATTCGTGTTTAGCTTTCCGTATATGTGTTATACGGGCAAACTTATTATTAGGGCCTGTTTTAACTGCTTTACGCTTGCTTTTAGCTTTATTTTTTATAATTTGAGCTTTTAAAGCTTTAATTTTTCCTTTTAAAAATATAATCTTTTTGGCCTTTAAATTAAAAGCTTTACTATCTTTAATAGAAAATAATCTTTATAATAAATTATTAAAAGATAAATAGGTTTTTACTAGCTTTTAAATAGTAGTTTATAATACCTAGCTTTTAAAAAGTGTTTTAATTATAATATTAGTAGTTATTATTAAAAAATTAGATATAATAAGTTATTTTTTATTATAAGTATT
>NPFG01000651.1:0-17414 GCA_002288965.1 Xylaria sp. MSU_SB201401
AAAGTAGTCCTAGGGACTCTAAAAAGCTTAGCAGCTTTTCGTACTGATTTGCCTTTTTAGATCTTTGCAAATACTAGCGTAATAAACGTCTCTTTTTCTAACTCTATAGCTATTTTAGTATAAAAAACAGCTTTGAATAGCTTTAATTAATTGAGTGAAGGTGGTAGTATTAGTGGTGTTGACCGCTAGTTTAAGGTGGCCAACTAGGGGGTGGCCCATTAGGTAATCAAGGACTCTAGTAATAACAACGTTTTTTCATACCACCCTCGTGTCGACAAGTAGTTCCGCGGGCTTTTGTGCATTATAAGCTCTATATAAATCACGATAATATATGCACATAGGAGGCCACTGCTCCTCACCTGATGGAGGTGACAGCATTTGCAACGCCGGAGACAACAAATAAGTGAGTTTCGTTCCGGCCGCCCGGCTGATGTCAGATCCAACACTTTAGTCATACCTAAATCAGCTAGATATCTCCTGATTTCTTATCGTCTGACGTTATGACTGTTAGTTCTACTGCAGAAAGTTTTCCCCGGGTCATTCTCTAGAGTAAAGTGAATCACCAACAACTGCACGGTGGTAGATGTAAAGCCTAAACCCTATTAATTCTATCTGCTTTCGTAGGGGGAGAGAGAGACCTACTAATTACCGAACCAAGTATATCTTGTATGCAGCGTACTCCAAAGCAGGGATTAAGCAACTCTGGCTGTCCTATTAGTGCTGGGAATGCAGGTGATATGTAAAGCAAACAACAAACGACCATTCGAAATCAGTACTACTTAAGACCGAAGTTGCCCCTTACCCCGCAAAGACTCCAAGATGTTCCCAGTACTCATCATAGCACGTTTTCCCTAACCCATCAAGTCCATATATTGTTAGAACTCAATTTATTATTTCTCCATCTTAATCGCATCATTTCATTACCATGGCCTTAACTCCCCAGGAAGGTGAAGTAGCCTTCGACGCCCCCGGGGCAAACAAGCCGTGCAAGACATGGTACAAGATCTACGGCGATGTCTCTTCTCATCAGGGTCCAGCGCTCATCGCGCTCCATGGCGGCCCCGGCGCCGGCCACGAGTATCTGTCTCCGCTCATCGACATCTACGAGAAGTACAGTATCCCCCTCGACTGGATATTCACTGCTTGGTATACATGCATATGATTAAAATCAAGATAGATGAGAATCTGCTCCGACTAAAAAACTTAACTATCACAGTTTACGCAACTTCTGCTACCCAGATAAGTATGTACTAGGCGGTATTCACGGAGAGATTCACTAAAATAAGCCTCTGCTAATATTGCTACAACTCCCTTCAAAGCATCTGTCCTAAAGAGATATAAAACTGAAATTTTTGAACATCAAGTTCACTGCGTCGATCGCCTCCGCCAAATGATACACTGCAACACAGATACGACAGTAATAAATACCTACGCGCTCCTACGAGTCGATCAATCGATTAATCAATCAGAATTAAGTTGATTCCGACTAGACTAATAAATGCTACGGCTTCTCCAAGACCAGAGAATGGGTCTCGAGCCGGTACAATGGAAGCTGGCAAACAAACCGCGGCACCGGAACAAAACTGTCTAGGAAGACTATTACCGGCCGTCCAGGGTTATCTTACTCTAACCTTCTGACTCGGGAAGCAAGTGATGAGATCTATGTAAAGAGTATACACCGTCATCATATCGCTTTCAAGCACTTTGCAAATTAAGAGCTACCAGGGGACGAGAAGGTCCAGTCGATGCACCCAAGAGTAGGTCTTCACACCTCGCTCGTGAAGTAGTCATGCTAAATGTATCGTCTATATCTCTTCTACATAATCATGTCGTACATTGTTTCGACCCTGATTTCTTCGCGATATGCTGATTTCTCAAGATGAGGGCGATATTTGCCGTCAAAAATGCATCCTTGTAATTATAATGCGGGTCAACATAAATACGTTCCGTACACCTCGGAGTTGTGCGTTTACTATTTACATACGAATAGTACAAATGGGTAATATCGTTATTCACATACGGCTTGGCTTCATCTACCGGTGTATATATCCTCCTGCTATTTTTATAGCTCCCAAGGGCACCACCCAATCGGGTCAACGGCCTTACCCTATAACTGCCCTTCGTCGTCAAATTAGCCGCGAAAAACGCCTATCCCTCAGCTATACCGCCCCGGTTAGGCTGTATGCACATTAACTTGCAGATGTAGCTTTAGAAACGACTTTATATAGTTTAGAGCTCTTCCACATCCCGTGTTGGCGTCAAAATGGAGATCAGAGGCTTCGAAAAATGCTGCCAGCACTGTCCTTCGCTCTGGCCCTCTGGGCATCGTCGTGCTTGGGGCCGGCGCAATCTGCTGAGCTGCCGATCCCGGGACGTGGCTTCCACGGCCAACTACACCACCGCGCGTCAGCACTGCGAGCATCTTACGATTATATCGTGGTAGGAGCGGGCACATCCGGTCTAACGGTAGCCGACCGACTGTCAGAAGATGGGAAATGTGAGAACTCTTCTACGGCGTATAAACAGAAGTCCTCCCATTGACATTTATAACCAGCAACGGTCCTAGTGATCGAAAATGGCAAGGTCGGTACGTGCAATAATAATATGCTTCTGGTATCTAAAGTAGCGATTCATCACGGCTCGCTTTCGCTTATGCTAACGATCTCCAAGTCGACTCTACCCGCATCAGCCAAGTCTACTCGGGCGTCGCCGCCATGGGGCCGACATGGTCCTACCAGATCAACTCCGTCCCGCAGCCGAACCTGAACAACAGATCCACTTCCGTCATCATCGGGAAACTGGTCGGCGGGAGCTCAGCGATAAACGCAATGATGACCATCCGAGCCACGTCTGACGATTACGATCGGTGGGGGAGTTTCTTCGGCAAGGATTCGTCTTGGTCTTGGGAAGGGTTGCTGCCGTATTTCAAGAAGGTGTGTCTTCCTCCCTGAGTCCGCTGCGAATAGATAGATAAAATCGGCTGATTAAAAGGGGGCAAAATAGGCTGTGGCTTTTACGCCCCCTTTAGACGAAGTTGCCAAATCCGTCAATATCACTTGGGATGCGTCGTACTGGGGCAACACTTCGACCGTGCATACATCGTGGCCGCGTTTCCAATGGCCCGCGTTAGGTTCGTAGCGAGATTAACTCCTAGCCTTCAGAAAATGCATGTAATCAATCTCACATGAAAACATAGAGACACAATTCGAAGCCTTTAGGGACATCCCAGGGGTCGAATTCCCGCCCGACAGTGGCTCAGGAAAGGCTGGGGTATACTGGTTCCCGACTTTCATGGACCCGGAGAAGATAGAGAGATCATACGCGAGGACGGGACATTATGACGGCATCAACAGGACGAATTTGGAAGTCATCACGGACTCTAAGGTTACTAAGATTCTCTTGGATGACGGAGTCGCTACAGGCGTCTTATTCGAGCAGAAGACTGAGAATGGCACCGCGGTCGTCGCCGTGAAGGCGGATAAGGAGGTCATCATAGCTGCCGGCGCGATTCATTCGCCGCAGATACTTCAACAGAGCGGGATCGGTCCTCGTGCGCTTTTGGAGTCTGCGGGCATAGACACGGTCGTCGATCTTCCGGGCGTTGGGCAGAACTTCCAGGACCACCCCATGGTATTCACGAGCATTGCCCGTAAGTCTCTTTGCTCCCGTTCTAAGATCCAAGTAACGTGTATTGATACGATCGACTTTCGACAGTGCAGAATTTCAGCGTCCATCCGAACCCAACAGACATGTACTTGAACCAGAACTTTTCCGCGTGGGCTCAGGAGCTTTGGAGGATTAACAAGACGGGGCCGTACTCGTTGGGTGTCGGCAATGCAGCCGCCTGGCTTGGCATGCCAGTCATTGCTCCCGACACCTTCGAGGACATTGCCTCGAAGCTCGAAGACCTAGATCACGCCACATTACTGCCTGAGGGTACACATCCAACCGTACTCGCGGGTGAGTCTCTCACATTCTAATTCTCATAAACGTCAAACGTCGCTAGAGAGCACAACCACACGAAAAGTCCCCAGCTCTCCTCTTCAAAAGCTATTGATTACCAGCGCTGCTAATTAACCCGCTTCTCAGGATACAAAGCGCAAATGAAATCCATGGCATCCGCAATCCGGTCCCCAAACACCGCATTCTACAACCACGTGATAACAGGGGGTTCCTCATCAGGCACCATCGTAGACCTGCACCCGCTCAGCCGGGGCACGGTAAACCTCAACCCCAAGGACCCATTCAAAAGCGAGCCCATCGTCGACTACCGCGCCCTGACGAACCCCATTGACTTCGACATCATGCTCGAGATCCTCCGCTTCACGAAGCGGTATTTCTTCGAGACGCGCCTGCGCGAGCTCGGGCCGGTACAGCTGCAGCCGCCTGCGTCCATGACGGAACCCGAGAATCTGAAGAAGTTCCTGCGGCAGAATGTGAACCCTTCATATTTCCACCCCGTCGGCACCTGCGCTATGATGCCGCGGGACCTTGGGGGCGTTGTGGATCAGGAGCTTAAGGTTTATGGGGTTAAGAGTCTGAGGGTTGTTGATGCGAGTGTTCAGTCGGTTTTGGTCGGTGCTAATACGTGTCAGACCACGTATGCTGTTGCTGAGAAGGTGAGTTTGAAATCAGAACAGGTGTGTGTGTGCGTATGTGCCCATGCTGACGAGTTGTGTTTATAGGCAGCGGATTTGATCAAAGCTGATGCATGAAGCCGAGGGTTGTAGGGCGGGGTCTCTCTTATTTGGCATAACAGCCAACTTGGTGTAAATAGGTGACGACATGTAACTGGATGTGACCGTTATCAATGCTTCAAGTTTTTCCAATTTTAGTAGCACGTGTCACCCAGTAATAGAGGTCGACTCGACATATAGCGTATCGAATATTACTAGCACCGTTAGGAATTGCCATAACCGCACGACAGGTGAGGAATTGCATCACGCCTTAAGAATAATGAGACGACGTCCGTCCCCTCGGACAAAGCCCTCATTTAATTTCCAGCATCTGCTTCAAACCCGCTTCAGCAGCCCGATACCACCTGCCCCTTTCCTCAAGATCATCCTCAACGCCGCCCAGCGCAGCTTCCTTCCGTCTCCTCGCCTCCTTGGCCGCAGCCATGCTATTCTGGCGTTTCGTCTCCAAAGGCTGCAACTCAGCGCGCAGCCTTTCAAGCTCTTTCTGTTTGCGCGGGACTTGATTCTGAAGCTGCTCCAACTGGCGATCCAGTTCATCCCTCTGCCTCTTCTTAGTCTCCACCAGTTGCAGTGTTTTCGCCAACGGTAGGTTCAACTCAGGATTAGGATTCAAAGCTTCAGCCTGGGATTCCCTCAGGCGTGCGACGGCGCTCTCCAGCTCGGCGAGCTTGCCCGGCAGCTCCTCTAGCTTTGCAGTCTCCGTCTTGACTCTCTAGTACTTCTTGCTCAGATCCCTGGCCTTCCCCTCAAGCTCCGCGACCATGTCGGCGACCTCGGTCTTGAGGGCCTTGAGCGTCGCTTTGGCCTCGATATTCTGCTTCTCGAGGTTGACGTTCTCCTGGGGGCTGACAATCAGGGGCGGGTCCCCGACGATGGCGCGGATGAACTTCTCCTTGGTGACCTGCTCTACGTAGCTGAAGCGCAGCTTGGCGAAGAGCTCGCGGTAGTGTGTGAGGTCTGCTTCTAGAGACGCGGGTGTGGTCGCGTCTAGTGATGAGTTTGAGACATCTGATGTTCGCTGTGACTGTTCCTGAAGTTGAGCGATTTCAGTTGATATGGGCTCGCTCAGCTTCAAGATGGTGATCTCTTGGTTGGTGACGAGGGCTTGCAGCTCTGCCAAGATTTGCTCTGGTGTGCGTGCTGCCATAGCTCGTTGACTTTCTTTTGTGTCCCTTGTAACTTTACAAGATAGCTTCCCTGCTAATTGATGTTTGTAATTCTTTGTTTTGAAGCAAGGCAAACAAAAGTTGACCAATTCTTCACGTGAGATTCATGTTGATGTTTAAAGAGAGGGTCGCGAATGAGGTTGCTCCTCTGTTTATATTTATGCCTAAAAGGGAAAGGCGTCTTGAAGCTGGCGATGCAGTGGGGCCCAATTGTACCGGCTGTACCTTGTACACTTACACCAGCTTTGTCGACTGCTTTCATTATTATTGCTGTCATAGGTCACATTAAGATGCTCTTGCTAGAAATCTGAAAAATAAAATAAAAATTTCCAGCAACATTTCAATTGCCTAATGTCAAGATTCACTTCTTTTTTGATGTTAAGAATATGTGAAATTGGAGAGAGCTAATGTACATAGTGAGGTCCCTGAGTAGGTCCCTGAGAGGTAGGTACCTAATGAGCAGTAGCGTGCTGTAGGTAGTTTACAGGGGGTGGACGGCAGCCACTCCACCAAATCTTCAGCAGCAGCAGCAGCATCTCGGCGATTTCTACACGGCCCCGCTGACGCAAGACTGAATCCCATCCTCATTCTCCAGCACGTGTTAATCCACATTAATGTGCTTCACATGTGCAAGGTGATACTTTTACGAGAATACCCCTCATACTTTCCACCTTTATATTGCCACGATTCCTTCCGAGATGCCCCCTTCTCATGAGCTTTTGACTGATGATTATGTCGCCGAGCTGCTAGCTAAAGAGGCCAGTGACTGTTCCTTGAAGTACTCGGCTTTAGGCTTGGACGCCTTCAAGTCAGACAAGTAAGTCAAGATGCCCAAGTTAGGTACTCTAAAGTACTACAAGCACTACATGCTTCTCAATTGATATCAATTTACCATTTTCTATTTCCGACCTCTCCGTCGCAGTCTTGCTCATGGTACATCTACAGACGACCAGCAAACCAACCAAAACCAAACACCCGATTTCTCAACAACATCATACGAGATACCAACAGCCACAACCGAGCGCTTCTTGCCAAGGAGAATGCCGAATCCCAGGCGAGACTACGAGTCCTCGAGGAGGCCGATCGTCGGAAGCGAGACGAAGAAGAGCGCAAGGAACGACGGTCCAAGCCCGGCCCCAGCGACATGCGAAAGCGTATGCTTGGCGACATCGCTGCTATTCTAGGCGGACCCCCGAAAAGGCGTAGACCAGACGAGAGCGATAAAAAGGTCTCACGTATCAAGTTAGATCCAGAGGCGACCGAGCCTGAAGATACCCGTGATCGAAAGGGCAAGTCTCGGGAAACAAGATATCGAGAGGGAGACCTCGAGCCAAGGGGCCGGAGTAGGAGAGACGAGCATGAGACTGATCGTCGAGACCGCCATCGCCACTCTCACCGGCGGGAAGAACGGCGCCGCCGCCGCCGCGGATCAAGCTCCGAGGAAGGAGAAGAGGAGGACCGATACCGAGAGCGGAAAGAACGATCTTCACGAGAAAAAGACTTACATTCAAGACATCGCCGCCACTCGCCGAAGAGGGATACGCGCAAACGATCACCCTCTTCAGCTAAAGACCTAAATTCCGACTCTGATCCGCTCGAAGACATCATCGGACCTGCGCCTCCCTCAAAATCGACTGTGCAGCGCCGAGGACGCGGCCACAATGCCGCCATGTCCGGCATCGACAGCCGTTTCGCCGCCGACTACGACCCTACAGTAGACGTAACCCCGGATCCCGACGAAAAGGGCGACGGCGACTGGGATAATGCGGTGGAAGCGTTCCGGGACAGGCAGAAATGGAAACAACAAGGGGCGGATCGCCTTCGCTCTGCGGGTTTCACCGAGGAGCAGATACGGAAATGGGAAAAGGGGGATCAGAAAGATGAATCGGACGTGCAATGGAATAAGGCCGGGGGCGTGCGAGAGTGGGACCGTGGGAAAGTCGTCGATGACGCGGACGGGCGTCTGTCTCCGGAGGAGAGCGAGTATGGACGACTGAAAGGCACATGATGATTCCAGGTGGGCTGGGCTGGCTGGAAAGGGTTGTCACATGTCCTCCTCCCAAGAATCATTTATCCTTATTTTCTATATTGCTGCATACTACTTGCACTTGGCGGGTTTGGGTCCTTTCGGAAAACTGTTGGTAAATCAGCATTGTGCTTTCGTATGCATTATTTACGGTGCGTTTTGGGATCGCATTTTCGAACAATACGGGGCTAGGTTAGCTTTTGAGAAATAAGGGTAAGAATTCTAACAGTTTGTCTTTCATATACAACCGACCAACCAACCAACCAGTGATGTCCGGCCTGCCTATAATCACATTGAGTGTCTCCCATCTTACACTTATATCCATCTAAGTAGGTAAGTATGCGCAACGCAATCTATATACGAGTTTCTCCTATGAACCATATACCCACCCACCCATTCATCTACTCATCCATCTACCTATCCATCTACCTATTCATCCATTCAAATATTCATGGCCCCCGGAACCCAAACACATCAATCCCCAAAAAGCCTTCGCAATCCAAAATTCGACCCCGTGCTTGCCGGCGACGGCGAGAATAGTCTTTGTATCCCGTAATCAGGCGAAGAGACTCGCAGAGGCGTGCCGCTGTTCGCGGGACTTCCGCCGACCTCTTCAGGCAGCGGCGTCGCGAATAATTCTTTCAGCCCGTAATCGGGCGACTGTGGCGGGGATGCAAGTGGGGAGGATGATACTGGCGATGTCAGTGGTAATGGCGATGGTGACGGTGAAGTTGAGGATGTGATTGGGTCTGTAATCGGATTCGTAATGGGGTTTGTGACCGGCTCTAGAACAACAACGTTGCACGGCGTGGTCAAGCGACTCCTTTGATCCCGTGCCGACGCTTGCGGGTCTTCCTGAGGCAGGATCGAGGGCGATTTGGCGCTCCCTGCATATGGTGCCGTCCCCGTTCCTGTTCCTGTCCCTAGCACAGAGTCCCTCCCCTTCTCCTTCTCCGTCTCCGTCTCCTTCTCCATCTCCATCGGCCCTACGCTCTGCCGTCCACTCTGTCCTCCACTCTGTCCTCCACTCTGTCCCAGCTCACCAGCATCCCGCTCCCCACTCCGTCCGCGCGCCGGACTCCATGAATTCCGCTGCGAATTACACGTAAGCGCAATCCCCACGGGACTCGGCGCGCGCGAGGATGGGGGCGTGACGGGCCGCGAGCCAGCGGTTAGGAGCTTGTGGCTGCGCCAGCTGAGCCGTTTCTGGCCGCTGTCTGTCCCAGTGCCCAGGACCGAGGCATCCGTCGACTCCGAGAAGAAAGGCCCCATGAACCGCCTCGCGATGACGGAGATCGCGGACGCCGAGGATTGATGCGAATACCGCTGTTGGGGTACGCGTAGCCCGGGCGCTACTACGTCGGGGAATTCATCCTCGGCTTCCTGGATCACGGGGCTCGGCACCGCCGACTGCACAGTCGTCGTGAACCGCCGCGGGTTAATCTGGCTTTGGCTTTGATTGTTGCTCGGGTTCTGGCGAGACGATAGCCGCGAGTGCCACGAAGTGGAGGAGGAGGCCGAGACCGTGGCTGCCGGTGAGCGGCCGCCGTGCATGAAATACGGCAGCGGCTGCGTGTGCCGCGCGCTGTCGACGCGCCGGCGTCCGCGGCGCGTCGCTTGTCCGTTAAAGATCTGGCTTTCGCTCTTCTCGTACTGCGCGTACTGGACGCCCGTGAACGAGTCTCTTACGTTTACTGTGGAATACCGAAATTGTTGTCCAAAATCTTGCGTCTGCGCTGGGTGTCCTTGTGCTTGTCCTTGTGATTGGAATTGTGATTGTGTGTAAGTTACAGGTGCCGGTGGGTGAGGTGGAGGGCTCGGGGTTGGCGTCGGCGTGGTGAAGCGGAATAGGCTCCCGAGTTTCCGCCGCAGCGACTTGAAGAAATCCCGCATCGTGAACTTGTTCCGCCGCTTCTGCTGCCGCCGGTGGTGCTGCTCTGCCAGGCGGCGGTGGTGTTTCTTGTGCCGCTGCTTGCTACCCTTGTGGCGAGTTTGGGGGCCGCGTTGACTGCCTGAGCCCGAAGGAGGTTGTTCATCGTGCAGTTGGTCGTAATACTGTTCTTCTTGAGCGAATACTCTGTTGATTGGTGGTCCCGAAGTTATCTGCGTCGGGGGAGATTTTGAGAGTTTCTTGGTCTTGGGGGGCTTCGTTCGCTTGGGAGACTCGAGTTTTTCGTAGCGGCCTCTTTGGCCCTCCTTTCTCAATTTTCGATCTTCTTTCTTGTCACGCTTCTTCTTGGCTTCATTCTCACGCCTCTCTTTTTCTGCTTTCGTTCTCTTGATGCCGAGAAACGAAAATGAAGGTGAAGCAGGCCGTGTCGGATAGAACGGAGCTGGTTGCGGCCGAGGAGGCGGGATTGGATCATCCGGATCAGATATCACGCTACGCTGCCGTGGTCGTGGGCGACGCCGCCGACGCCGTCTCGCACTTGCTGCAGCTGGGGATGAGGACGGCCGACGCTTCAAGCCTGGGGCTGCAGGGGCCGGGGCCATTTGATGTCCGAGTAAGTTGGGCTCAGGAGGAGGCGTCGGCAGCCGATGCCCCAAGTTTGTGGCCGTAAGAGCCTCGTTCTGCTCTTCGTCCTGCTTTCGCAGTGCCTCTACGATGATGGTTGGGATGGACCCTCCATTCTGTCCGCTTGGGGGGAATGGTAGAATGGTATGTCTCTGGTATTTACGGCTCGGCGAGGAACAGACCGTGATTGGGAACGGACACGAGGCTGAGAAGGGATAGTACGGGATCGATGGCGGACGGAGCTGCTCCTGGCTCTCCTCTCAGGTCTACTTCGGCTACGCCCTCGTCGGCTATGAGGCGATACCGCAGACCTAGAATGATGGGAGCGACGATGAGGGTGATGATGCGGTTTCCCTTGTTTGGGTTGCTTTTGGGACATAGTTGCGAGCCTAGCAGGTTATCGAGATGTGCATGCAACCTGCCAGAACCGGTCTGAAGAGAGGAGAAGAGGAAGAGGAGGAGGAGGAGGAGGAGGAGTAGGTAGCATTCTGATGGACATCATCGGCAGAGGGCCAATATATTTTATAATCTACATGATCCCATGATGGAGTACATCCCATTCAGTCACTTCAATCTTCCACGTCGTGCATATATCTAGTCAGCTGCCTCGGCGACGCAGCAGAAGCACGATGTCGATACCCATCTGAATGGATGAGAGGGCAATGTAATGTAAACATGGTCGGCCTCACCAAAGAAACCAACGTATGGATGACGGTCTCCATCGCCGCCGACCATTAATATACGACATTATACCACTCCGCTGGCATAAACAAAACGCGTCGCAGTCGAATGGGAACAGGTCTTGGTACTGCACTTCACGTCTCTCCTAACTCTCGAGTCCCGACAGCACGTGGAGACGGGTGATTCGCCCCGTCTCCGACTGCCGAATCGGACCTCCCGTGGCTCCTGTGCGACCGACTTACAAACCTATTGTGCTGTAGGTACTGTACGGTAGGTATTTGGAAGAAAGAAAGAAAGAGAGATAAACAATAACACGTCGTCTCAGGTTAAAGCGTGGTTTCAGCCTAGCCTGTATGACGGTGGCGACTGGGCAGCAAATCCTTCCTTACCCGGCTCCAGACAGCACGAATGACAGGCACCCGACCGGCCTAAGTTAGGTATGTGACGGCGGACTCGGCTGGGTTATGCAATGCATGATGTTGTGTAGGTAGGTAGTAGTTGTATGTGCACCTCAGCTAGTATCTACCGAGATACTTAGCTAATCATGTCCGCGTTCGGTAGGGGCGAGGTAGTATTGTGAATGGCATGGCGTGACCTGATATGGTACCCAACTTCAACTACAAATAATTGACCTCGATCCCTTTCGTCCCAAAGCAAGAGCCTGATCGGGGACTTAGGTATTACCTGCATCAAGAGATGGGACAGTCAATGGACAGACCGGGTGATACGCCCAGGCCTCGATATCGGGAACGAACGGCTCTGGCGTTGGGCCTGATTTGATCCGCTAATTCTCTCCGATCCCCCTCTTTTCAGCGTCGGTCTGTTTTCATCTTGCCCAGGCCGTGGGTAGCAAAGATCGGATTGCCCATTGTTCCTCTGTAAGCTGCGTTGATCGTAAGGAATTGGGTCGAATACCTAGCTTATAGAAGAGCGTCATATTTGTGTGAGTCACTTTCTTTGAAAGGGATGATCGAACTGAAAGCATGACTAGCTTTCATCTAGGGCATATCGTTATATAATGAGTCAAGGCCATAACTTCCAACCCGGTATCATATAATGTTACGGTGCTTTGTTTACTCTGGTCTGGTGGTCTAGTGGTATGATTCTCGCTTAGGGAGTAACCCTAAAGCAACGCGGCAACGCATGCGAGAGGTCCCGGGTTCAATCCCCGGCCAGACCCTTTTTTATGATTTGCTACCTTTTTTATAGGTAAAACAAAGATGTTAGATGAAGCGGCGGAAGACCAGGGGGAAATATGGCCGAGGTCACATCACATGCCCCTGTCTGTGTGTGGTCATTTGACCAAGGGGGTAAAATATATAACCCAGGTCACGTGACCAAGGTACATACTCCTGACACAACGGGTGGCGTGGCTGTTTTCTCCTACTTTTACATCAGATTTTCCCCCTTTTTTTCCAATCTCGTCAACAGTATAAAAGGTATAACCACTTACATATATGCGAGCTTACTTTAATATTTGAAATTCGTAGGCTATAAGGCCGTTCCATATAAGCCATGTTACTACTCTAAACAGGGTGTCCTGATATTTATTTATGTGGATGGTATAGTCTTAGTCTACTAGAAGCATAAAGAGACAATCGCTCAACGTACAATTTTTAAACTGAAGCACCGTTACTATATGACTGGTGGAGATGACCTTCTTTGGTTTCTTGGTGTGAAAGTCGTCAGAGAACGCGAAAAGTGCTTGATTTGGCTATCTTAATCCTCATATATCGAAAAGATCGTTAAACTTAGAGACAGGGATACCTTGCACAATGCATGTATACCTATGAACGCACGGGAGTTAGGCTCCTATGATTAAATAGCTATTAAGCAGGAGATTCGTAGTTACAAGAAGAAGGTAGGCTCGATTATATATGGAGCAGTGACTACCCGGCCAGATATTGCCTTTGGAGTCTCATGGCTATTCCATCTTATTTAATTCCTAGGCCAGACCCTTATAGCTACCTAATTTTTAACAGTCGCAATCGCCGGTGAGACTATATAGCAACCCGGCTATAACTGTGAATACACTAGATGCACCTACCAGTAACAAGCAGAAAATACCAACATGCATATATAATATGCATACTGTAATTGTTATTAGAGTGGCGAAGCACCGACCTCATTCCTGCAAAGTAGACTGCGATAGGCTACGGGTTATTGCAACGTTGGATGCATGTTAGTATTTAAATAATGTGGAAACATCGGCTGCTCTAGCTTCTCGCTCTTTTCGCCTCTCGTGGGGGCTGTTGGTACGACATGCAGCTTGATTTTGAATCTCGCCCGGGTACCTCGGAGCGATGTGAACTGCCAGCATACGCAATCTTATCTATTTTTCTCTTATCCAGGGCTTGCAGGTGGATGCAAGAGGAGGGGGATGAAATAACGGTCCGCGTAGTTGAATTTATAACTCAACAATAGTTGAAACCGGAATTGCTAATACTTTCACTCATCTTAACGACTTCGCCTAGGTACTGCTTCAGTGTTGTTGTGCCACAGCTCCATCATGTCAGTTCCACGTATTGTTGAACTGGCCCAGCGTATCACCATCAACACCTCCAAAGTAAATGAGTACTTAGCGGCCAACAACCTCCCGCAGCCATTATTCGACTTAGATACTCCTCCATATGGGCCAGTACAAAAGAATGCGGCGCCTGAGATTATAGGCTTGCATGAATCCGTGCTCGAGGACGCTGTCGAGCTACAGCATCTCATGTTGGGTCCAAGGGACTATCTGCTATCTTGTTTCAATATAGGTTGGGATTTAGATCCTCTATGAATTTTTAATATCTGCTTTTCTAAACTGGCCTTGTGAGTAGCATAACACTCTCCTTCCACAACAAGCGATTACGCGGTTTGGCTTAGCTCGGAGCTTGCACGTCGATGGGGAAACAACCTTCGCAGAAATGGCGACTTTGTCTGGGCTGGCTGAAAGTGACATCCGTAAGTTGATACGTTACGGAGTAACTCAGAGAATCTTCCAAGAACCTCGACCTGGGGTGATAACGCATAGCGCCGCGCCACTCTTACTAGCGAGAGACACTGGACTGCATGATTATGTTGCGACCTGCTCGGATGAGCTCTGGCAAGCGGCAGCGCAAACCTGTAATGCCATGGCCCGGTCCCCGGCTCTGGAGAGCCTACACAGACTGTATGTATCCAAGAAATGAGAGGACAGGCTGCTTTAAAGCCCGTGTTAACCACGTTTCCGAATAGGGTTTCTGCATAGCTAATCATACTGACAAATCCATGTATGAATTTCTGTCGGGGTATCCAGAGCCCTCAGAGCGGTTCGTGAACATGATGAGGGGCTTTACGAGTGGAAAGATGTTTGGCCTTCACTATGCTACGGGCTTCTACTCTTGGGAACAGCATAGCAATGGCCTTGTGGTGGATGTGCGTTCATTTTCCCAAGACAGGTTCTTGTGTATCTAATCTTTTTGTTAGGTCGGTGGCTCCCAAGGCTTTGTCTGTATCGCTCTTGCTCGAAAGTTTCGTTCTATATCCTTTATAGTCCAGGACCTTGAGCCAGTTATCACAAATGCTGGGGAAGACGTGCCTTCTGATGTCGCCAGCAGGGTGTCATTCATGGTCCATGATTTCTTTAAGCCCCAGCCAGTATCCGGAGCAGATGTTTATTTCTTCAGGTGGATATTTCACAACTGGTCAGACAAGTACTGCATTCAAATCCTGAGAAACCTTATCCCCGCCTTGAAAAGGGGAGCAAGGGTCATCATTAGCGATGCAGTTCTCCCTGAGCCAGGTGAAATACCGAAGAAGCTAGAATCTCAAATGAGGTCGTTCGATTTGGCTATGAGCGCGATACAAAACGCGAAAGAGAGGGACTTGAGCGACTGGGCCACGCTTTTTCGAAATGCAGACGAGAGGTTCGGGTTTCAGGGGGCTACCCGTCCCCTTGGTTCGAACCATTCCATAATAGTGGCACTCTGGGGAGGTGCTGAATGAACCGGGCCATTAGAAAGTGTATGGTGGCCAGAGTCTCAAGCATGGCTGGGTGGTTTCTGCGTGAGACAGGGATAGGAACAGGCTACATATCATTCAGGACGGAAGAAGACAAGAGAACCACAGACTTTAGAGGGTTTAATAGAGAATGAATAGTTGCTTTGTCCAATTACACAATGCCAACACTAGGTACAACTTTCCTCGTCTACTGATTTAAGCGGTCGTGTTTTGTTGCACTCAAAAACGACGCCGTTAGACAAGTAACAGTCTAACGGTATATAAGCGCCCACCTCAGTGCAATAACTATTAAAGGTGATTAGCAGCTAGAGTGGTGATCGTGTTTAAGAAGTTATATTTATAGGATATAGTCATCTTTATCTGTACTTCCGCGACGTTAGCGCCATAGATGCACTGTACGTGTCAAGAAATGAATATGTGAACCCTGTTTCCAATTCACTAGAATCCCTAGTAACGATATAAATTCGGAATCCTCAATACCAATAGTACTTGGCATGTTCGGTTATGTCATAAGTGGTATCTGACTTCATGCGAGGAGAAAGTGAGATATTTGAACGGACAACAATAAGTAAATAATATTATAAAAAATAGTAAAAAATTACTATAATAGTTTTATTATATAATATTATAATATAAACTTAAAAATAATAATAAATATAAATAAAGTAATATAAATAGAAAAATAAAAGTGGAGAAAAATACTAAAAATAGTAGCTAATAAAAATCTAATACTATATATATATATAGCTATAATAAAAATATAAAAATAGGGTTTTTAATAAAATATATAAATATAATAATATTTATTATAAATAAAATAACTAGTTTATTTATATTAATATTTTTTTATATAAATTACTAATAAATTTATATCACAATAGTAGGTAGGTTAGGTTAGGTATAATATATATAAATAGCTTTATATATTTTATAAGTTAATAATAGGTATTATATAAAACTAAAGCTTAAAAAAGGAAAAAATCCCTTTTAAAATATATGTAAGATAAGTATAGCTTAAGTAAACAGGTTAGTTATACTCTTATAGTCCTAATATGCTAAATATAATAACTATCCTCCTCTTTTAGATAAGTTGTCTTTAACTTATCTTTTAATAATATAATAAGGTAATAAAATATATAGATTAAAAAGGTAATTTGGCTGCGGTTTTAGTATATATTATTAGTATTAAGCTGGTTTATAAATATTATACCTAAGTATTTTACTTATTATAACTAATTTAGTACCTAAATATTTAAGTTAGTTATTACCTATATTTACCCCGCGTAATTATATTATTCTATATAGCTTTTACGCTAAAGTCCCTGCACTATATTTTAGCGCTTCCTATTTATTTTTTTTTCTCTTTTCTTTTCTTTTTCTTTAGCTACCGCCTAATTTTTAAATTAAGTTTTAGTTATAATTATTACTACTATTTATTATCTACCCTTTATTTTTTTTTCTTTATCTATGTTTTGCCTTATTTTTATTATAGCTAATATTAAAGTTAAACCTCGCCCGCCTTATTACCAGATAATCTATTAGCATAATTATAATTATAACTATTAAAAAGGGGTCTATATTATAAAGGGCCTACTATTATATTATAAATGCTTTAGCTATGCTTAATATAAGTTTTAGCCTAAACTTAAAAACACTTTAGTCTTTAATTGCAAAATAAAATCTATAAGTACCTCTTTTTATAATAAATGCTAGGCTAGATATATACTATATTAAACTATAAATATTCTTATTATCTTTTTTATTAATTTATATTTAAATTATAAATATATTATATAGCTTTTTACGCTTTTCTATTTTAATATTATATACGTCTTTAAACTAGTCTTTTAATATTACAATTTGTTTAATTTTAAACTTAATATTAAAGGTTTTACTATTTATAAAAAAAAAAAACAAGTAGTTTAAAATGCTTTGCTTAGGTTTTATTATAAAATTATAAGTATTTAGTATTACCTTTTTACTTTATTTTATATTTTATTTACTACTTATTATAAATATTATAAGTAGACTAGTAAGATTAATAATAAAAAGGTAAACTTTTTTATAACTAATTTATATTTATTTTATTTACTAATAATTAATTAATAGGACTAGGTTAATAACTATAATATTATAATTTTTAATATTAAGACTTTACTTTACTAAATATTTATACCTTTAGACTTTAATACTATATATATTTATTTTATTATATTTTTTATATTTATTTTTAATATAAATAAATAAAAATATATAAATAAAATATTATTACTAAACTATTTTATACTATTAGCTTTTAATCCTAGCTATTATAATTAGTATTTTACTATCTCTTTATTTAAGTG
>NPFG01000652.1:0-17400 GCA_002288965.1 Xylaria sp. MSU_SB201401
ATTTTCCCACTTTTTAAACCCCCTGTCTAAATAGTGGGTTTTAAAATAATCAGGTGGTTCGTGAGGGGGGTGGCTCGTGATCCCGGGGTTTATCTTATACTCAGCCGTACGCTGACTTCTCGATACGATATGGCAATTGTTCAGAGTATATCCCAGTCTTATTGTAACTGCAGCTATTCAGCCCTTGCTTGTTCGAGACCTATTGTCAAACCCCTTCTGGGCAATTGTATATGCAGTCAAATCTAGCCAGGCTGCAAAGCAGGAAGGGTCCGATTAGATCTTCAAGGATTTAGGCAGCCATAGAAGTTAATTGTAATCTGAAGTAATTCCAAGCCCTGAGTGGGCGGGTTCCTTGTCTACTCTCAAGTAACGGCATGTACTTCAATCCGTATCTAATACATCCTCATCCTCACTTGTGGATCATATGATTACTCTGCTGATACAAAGGACCTGCATCTCCGTTGCCTCCGTTGATTATAGGAAGAAAGATACTTAGTATAATAGTTATCTCCTTACCACGTAGAGGCTTTGGGATTATACTAATTGAACATTTATCGTCTGATTTTTACACTTTCATGATTTGGGAATAATACTATCTACATAAATGTGTGTGAAATTCGGAATTTCGACTAATTACATTGGCTGTATCTGGCTTGCCTGTCGGCCAAGTTAATTTCTAACGGTGAACAGACCGGTGTCAACAAGAGTACGTTCGTCGTATCTTTGACCTCGCTCAATTGATACCTGTGATGTGTATGATGCGCTCATGATCAGACAAATAATAGTATGAACAACTTACCCCAATTACATGACGGTTTCCAAGTTGAGGTGCCTTATGTCCGATTGATTACCAAACTCAGCACCAGGTCACGCCCCGCAGTCGCGTCGGACTTACGCATCCTACGGGTTCGGCAACCAATGGGATTCCATATCAAGCTTCTTTGATTCCAAACTGACGACGACTCGTCAGACCATCAGCGACAGGGAAGCAACAATCCCAGCAGCACAAGGTCATGATGTCCCCAAGGAGTTTCACGGAGTTAGCAGGTGGGGATAGCGCCATGATTATCAACACTAACAACGCTAACAACACCGTGCCTTAGTTGTTGATGCGAGGATCAAGGGAGCGGGAATGCGAGTGTGACTCTATCGGTGAGCTGAAAATGGTTATTGTACAAGACACATCTGACGGTGAGAGGAATTAAGTCAGGGATGCGTTATCGACGACGTCTATAAGAATGGGGAGAAGGCGCACGTTAGTACGAGAGAAAGTGAAGCAGAAGAGCCCTCAGTACCAATCCGCTTGAATAAATAGCAAGATCACTTTCCTGTAGCTAAAACTCAACAACTAGACGCGAAATAACACGCAAAATGCCTCTCACAAGCGACATTATCATCGACTACTCTCGGTTCGACCCAAAGAACACTCCCGAAGAAGCGAAGAATTACAGCGACTTTCTCGAAAAGACAACCAATGCAGTGCCACGATGGTATGACATTGGAGCGCCAAAGTTCCGCGAGTTAGTAAAAGAAGGGGGCTTCGGCGGGATTAAGCCAGGTTCGTGAAATGAGTCTTCCTGATGGAAGGATGGGGGCGGTTCGGATAGTATTGAAGAATAATAGACTGACCTTCATGCTTTGTAGTCACTCTACCCGAAGCCCAAGAGTTCGAGGTCCCCTCTCGAGAGCCAGGCCGTACAATCCCCGTGCGTATGTACAAGCCGGACAATGGGGAGCCAAGCAAGGGGATCATGCTCCACGTGCACGGAGGCGGGTATTGCCTCGGCAGCCATAGGCAGTAAGTAATCACGCCCTTCAACCTGAAGTCGAACGTATGAATCGGTGGACAAGAGATATTCCCAGACCTAACTCAGCATTCAGTGTCGACGGCCTCCTCAAGTTCTACGCAAACACGGCGCAACTAACGGCTCTCTCGATCGGATACCGCCTTGCGCCTGAGCACCCCTATCCCGCGGGCCGCGAAGATTGCATTGACGTCGCCGAATACCTAATCGACAACCCCTCAGCCCACGGACACGGTCCCGTGCTCTTCATGGCCGGCGAGTCCGGAGGCGCCCACTTCGCCGTGCTAACAGCGTTCCACCTAATGCGCAGCCGCCCCTCCTTCAACTTGAAAGGGCTGATCCTGCCCTACGGAAACTACTCCGTCGCGCTGGGTATGCCGTCCATGGTGTCCTACGATAAGCCCGTGATTGTCAACCATGAAATCACACGGCAGTTCATGGATGCTTATACTCCGGGTTGGACCGCCGCCGAGCGCCAGAACCCGCTCATCTCGCCTCTGTACGAGGACATGCAAGCCCTCGCCGCATCGCGGCCTAGTGGGAATCTCCCGCCGGCGCTATTCATGGTTGGAACAAACGACCCGTTGTTGGATGACACGCTGTTGATGGGTCTCAAGTGGCAGGCTTCTGGGAGCGAGGCTATCATCAAGATCTTCCCTGGCGCGCCGCATGTATTTAATGTCCCGAGTCTCGAGATCGGAAAGGAGGCCTTTGCGTATGAGGCTGAATTTCTCTTGAGTAAAATGTAATACCTGAATGAACCGTGCAGATCCGTCGTGCTTACATCGACGCTTGTGACCAAGGAGGTCACGGTTCTTACTGGCATAGTACCGATGAAGACGACTTCGATAGATCTGGTGTTGTCATCTCAGACTACACGTTGAAAGTGGGCGTTAGGTCGGAATGGAAAGAGACTATATTCATAAGATTAGGCAGGCGTCTAGATATATCTTCAAGCAAAATTTGTTATATAGACCAACACCTCTCTAGAGCCTAGAGTCTCTCTAATCTACTTCAATACTAAGGTCTTAAAGCATTACCTCAAAACACCATCCTTATCTTGAGTTTGTCCTCCTTAACAATCTCTTCCTTTTTCTTCATCAGCTCCTTTATATCCCACGGGCAATGCACATATCTACCACCAAGCCACTCCCTGCGTTCAGCCGCTAGCCAAGCAATCGTGTCGCCAGCTATGTCCGGACGATGCGGTAGCCTATCCCGCAATTCATCCGGTTCATTCCGCGTAATCTCCGTCTTGATCGCCCCCGGATTTACACAGAATGTCAATAATCCCTGATCCCCGTATTCCAGCTGCAGCGTCTCCGTCCACCGCAATATTGCAAGCTTTGAACTCCGATAACTCCCGCTCTCAGGGCGAGCGGTCAACGCGCCTGAAGAAGATACGTTGATGATCGTGCATAAACCATTGTCACTACTACTGCGGGTAGAGAGTTGCATAGGCAGGAACGCGCGCGTCATATTCATGAGTCCGCGAACGTTGACTTCCCACGTCCGCCAATATACATCCGCGTCTGCTTCGAGAAACGGCTTGTACGGCTCCTGGTGTGCTGCATTGTTCACCAAGATATCCAGACGCCCGCCAAAGCCTCGTGACACGTCATCATACATTGCCCGAACACTGTCTTCTTGCGCGATGTCAACCTTATAGCCCAAGACCGTGGGCTCCGCACGTCCAGCTTCCGTGGCAGCCGTCTTCAACTTCGCGACGAGGTCGTCCGCTATGCCATGTAGGTCGGCCAGAGCGATTGCCGACGCACCAGCACGTGCGAACGCCGTGGCTGTGGCATATCCGATTCCATTGTCCCACGCTGCGCCGGTGATTAAGACATGTTTGCCGGTTAGATCAAGCTTTAACGGAGAGATATATTCGTAAGTTGTAGAGTGAGTAGTAGCTATAAAGTTACCACCGGAAAGAGCCCTTCTGTCCGACATTGTTGAATTGTTTAATGTTCAGTTGTTGGATAGAAGAGAGCCGTGGAATTTCGGGGGTAGACGTACGCAAGCGGGCTGTTGCGGGGTTACCGTCACAAGACCCGAGGTAAGCGATGGGTTAAACTTACAATTTATATTATCTCTTTCCTCGAAGATGATCTCTTATCTGATATCAAGAGACGTGGCTCGACAAAACTTTCCTTGATGCTCGATGTGTTCATTTACAGGCTCTATCTCTAAGAAATGTTCACTTATGATTATAGGGAAGAAAACGTGCACAGTATGATATTTTAAGACTCAGTATTCGAGTAATGAAGCTGGATAAGTATTTTACACATAGGTGAATATTGTATATATCTATTTTCACTGCTCTTATGTATGCATATGCTATCCAAATGCCTCCTTTTCGGATCCTAGAATGACCAAAATAACTATCAGTCAGCGACATACATATAGAAAACTACATCACCTATCCAGCTTGATTATTGGACAGAACGCAACATACCTTTCCAAAACGCCCCCCAAAATGCAAAATGTAACATCTAAACAAATCCCTTCAGCACAGCAGCTTCCGCATTCAAGATCGAAGAACCCGCGGCTCCAATAACAGCTATAAAAATATTAGCACCCATCCCAACGATCGCAGATCGTAAAAACTTACTATTATGGCTCAAAGCAACAAACTTGATATCGAAAATCCCGCTCTCGTCCTCCCTCACGCGTCCAACACTAACCGTGTACCCACGACTGAGGTCGCGATCTAGCCTAGGCTGCGGCCGGTCCGGCTCGTCAAAGACCATAATACTCGGCTTCGGGGCACTAGGACACCCCAGCTTCTCCGCCTCACTAACATACTCCCTCATCGCAGCCTTAACATCCTCCGCCGTGGGGACTTTATCGCGATTCTTAAAGCGCAGCGAGACACACGCAGTATGCCCATCAAGCACCGGAACGCGATTACAAGCCGCCGAGACGCGCAATTCCTCTTGTTCCACGAACGCCGTAGCCTCGCCATTGATGCTACCTAAGATCTTACGCGCCTCGGTCTCCAGCTTATCTTCCTCCCCGCTGATGAACGGCACGACGTTATCCATGATGTCCATGCTGGCTGACCCCGGGGTACCCCGCGCCCGAGACGGCCTGCATCGTGACGACGCTTACCGTGTCCACGGGGCCGAAGCGCGCCTGCAGGGCCGCGAAGGGGATCACGAGCCCGATGACGGCGCAGTTCGAGTTGCACACCAGGAACCCCTTCTCGAGGCCGTGGTGCTTCCGCTGGTGCAGGATGAGGTCGAGGTGAGGGAGGTTGACGGTGGGAACCACGAGGGGCACGAGGGGGTCGCGGCGGTAGTTCTTGGCATTGGAGAAGACGGCGAGGTTGGCCTTGAGGAACTCCATTTCTGTAACATCACGCACAATGAGATTTTCTACGTTCTACAGTATCCCTGATCGATGGGCAGTACAGCGAAATGCGGGGAGGGGGGAAGTGGGAATGAGGCGCACCTATCTCCCCAGCGACGTCCGAGTCTAATCCGCATAACACGACGTCGCAGTCCGCGAACTCGCTAGCCCTGCACTCGCGCACGACGAGCTCGCCGACGGGGCCCATGGGCGAGGCCTGCTTCCACTTGACGGCATCCTTGTACTTCTTGCCCGCGGACCGCGAAGAGGCGCCGACGGCGTGGAGGGTGAAGTGAGGGTGTTGCGCGAGGAGGAGGATGAAGCGCTGTCCTACGGATCCCGTGGCGCCGAGGACACCTGTAGAGCACAAATGGGAGATATCAGCACAGATGTTCAAAATTCGAAGGTTTGAAAGCTAGATCCCGGACAATGGGCGTAAGAGGGTGTAAAAGGGGATAGGATGAGCCGTACCGCAGTTCTTAGTAGGGAATTGAGACGCCATCGTCGCTGTAAATGTAATTGGCTGGATTTGATATCCGTATATTAATCAATCAATAATTTCCTCAAGCTTTGCGAAATAATTGCAACCGAGTGGTTGTACGTCGTATATAGAGTTGACTCAGCGAAGCCGGCCGCCCAAGGCAAAGGCAAAGTGACGAAGCTAACTTAGACTAAATATCGGCCGGGACCGATAACGCACAAGTATAACAACACGTACACGTGCAGCCAGTCACCGAATGATGAAACAGCACTTCAAAGAATCAATGTAGCAAATCCCTAGCATAGTGTAATCAAAATGGGATTTTTTAAAAAATAAAATAAAAAATAAAATAATTATTTAAAAATATAAGCATTGGGGAGTTTTCTCGGTGAGAGAGAGAGAGCGACGTAGCTCTAATTAATCTGATAGAAAAAAGTCACCCCACTGCTGTCGAACTTGCTTCTTGCCCCGCCATCCGTTATCGGATCAAAGGCCGCGGACCTGCTTGCATCGTCGTGGGTAACTCGACGTCTACTAGTAGGCCCACCTCAACTAAGTACCTACCCACCCACTCATCTCATAGGCATTGTGACTCGTAGCAATAGGAGATAACAATAAGGAAATAGGTCAAGAATAGTCTACGAGAATCGATGATTTACTTGAAGGCATTGGGAAGTGAAATTCACAGGTTAGGTAATACGCCGTATGCGCCACGGAATCTAGAAACATAATTCTACAGTGCCTACTTAGCCTGCAATAAGCATCCAGGTACCACCAGATTTCACATCACGGGGATTTGATGCCATTGCCGAGTCCATATTAGCAATGGCCGATACGATACGCACAGTCGCTTCAAATACCGTCACCGAAAATCGTCACATACTGCAAAACTTCTTTTTAAAGGTCGCTTTGCCTTGAGAGCCCTTGCACTCTAAGAGGTCGTACAAGACCTATATACAACAGGTGCCCGTCATGATTCATCAAGACACCAAACCCAAAAAAGGGGACAGCATAGTTTCCATGGTTGAATCCTCCCATCATAAAATAACCCAGAACGCCTCATCCGGGAAACCGTGTAATCAAAGGCCTCCATAGTTTTTAAAGCATGTCGTCTTGGTTCATGCTTCTTATTTTCTTTCGTATTAATGATTGTCATCTAATCCCGAACAGCGGGGCTAGGGGCAACTCCCATGAGAGGGCGTCGAGCCAGGCTCGAAAACCCACGCGCCTGATTGGCTGCTGAGCCAGTACCGAAATAGGTCTTCAGGTTTTCCGAAGCAATATGAGCTGCTTTATGGAGACGCGACTCGAGGTTGGAATCGCCAAGCATCGCCCGACCGTGCAAGGTAAAGTCCTTCATCAACTTGTTGAGCTGCTCGCCTGGCTCGATACCGTACCAGAACATGACGTCGTTACCCCTGACAAGACTGCCATCCGCCTTGTCGAAAAACCAGGTGAGATTCTCGTCATCCGACTTGACCGTCCAAACCAAGCTGGGGTACTCCTTCTGGATGGCGGCAAAAAGGTTGTCAGCAACATTAGTCAGCCATCCCGACTTGGTTATCGTCAGTGTGGCGAGCGTCGCATAAGGTTCCTCCGCATTGGACTCGAGAACCACGGCGAGCGCTTTCATGGGCTCGTCGAAATAAGCCTTGAATTTGCGCTCTTTTAAGAAGTCCAAATATCGATCGACTGTGGCTCTGGCATCCCGTACTTCACGATCCCTAACTAGTACTTCCTTAAGCTTGTCGACGTCTGCAAATTCGGATATACTGGTGGCAGTCATGAGCTTGTCTCCTCTGCGAATAAGAGTGCCGGCTCCTGAATCAGTGAATAGTTCTTTCTGTAGATCGGCCGGGTGGATAATAGCAACACTAGACGATCGAGGGAGGTTGTTCAGTAATTCCTTGATTTCTTTGATCTTGAGTCTGGTGCCGTATCGACACCACGGCTGAGCCATAAGATGGTCATACTCCTCGTCAAGGTTGATGGCAGAGATCTTCTGCGCGTCACCGTCAAAGAGGCCTCCCTTCTCACTAAGATAAACCACCTTCAACGGCTCTAGCTTGCGTGCGAGTTCCCCAGCTGCCACGTCGGCATTGACGTTCAGGACCTGGCCCTCGGTGGTTTCCGCCATGGAAGTAAGTATTGGCAGATAGCCATTTTGAATAGCAGTCTGGATAGGCTCTTCGTTGACATCGGTGATCTTGCCGACAAGCTTCCATTTGTCCTTGTTCAGGTAGTCTGCAGTGAAAACGCTCGATGTGATGGGTCGGGCACGGACACCCATCTCTTCCAGTCGCTGGACGAGCTTCAAGTTTTCAGCAAGAAACAGCCGTCGTGCAATTCCAAGAGTCTTCCCATCCGTGATACGAATACCCTCCTCAAATTCAGGCTCGACACCTGCATCCTCGAGAAGCTTGTTAAGCTGTGGGCCGGCACCGTGGACGATGATGGGGAACAGGCCGACGTGGTATAGGAACGAAAGAGACGAGCACAATTCGTCCAGATAGTCTGTCAAAATAGCACCTCCCACCTTGATGACGGCAAACTGTTGTGACGAGACGGAGGAGAAGTGGGACAGGTATTGTTGAACTTCTCGCTTAGAACCGACATTGTTCAATACCTGGATAACGGCTGCGCGCGTAGCCGAATCGCTGGCGTTCGATCGTGTTGTGTAGGTAGCCCGGCGAGAAGCGGCCAATGTCGAGCGGCCAAGGTTGGTCGGCCGAGGAACGACGCGACGAGCTCCAGCTCGGAAGGCCACTCTGGCAGCCCGTACAGAGAGCATTACGGTAATTTGTGGATAGTAGCTGGATAGTAGCGGAAAGGCAGCAGCGTGGACGACAATAGCTTGCAGCCGATGTACAGATGCGGGCAACAAGTGATTCAATGCTAACCTGGGGCACTCTGGTCTATCTATAGCCACAGCTAGCTATGGAATAGAAAGAGAGGGCGGGTGAAGGAAAGCGAATTGAAGGACACTACGTTGATCGGTCGGTCGGGCTCAGCAGCTGGAGTCGTCAAGTCTCTGAGGGTTCGGATGGAGGAGGAGGTGGTGGAGGGGTTTCTAGCGGGTTGCTAAAATACTCCAAGGGCTTTTACGAGCGGGATGCGACACCAATGGGGAAGGTATGTATAGATTAGCAGCGATAATTATTAGGGATCGCGTCGAAACCCGGCTCCCATCGTAGGAGTCACGGAAGGGGAGCCAATTGGTGCGAGGCTGGTAGCAAAAGGGAGCGGTTATCCAGAGCGTGTTGAAGCTGCTCAGTGCAAAGGTGTCGGCCCGTCGAAAAATTGCGCCGAAGATCGCAGCTGCCCCAGTTCCTAACTGTGCTAGCCTGAGGCAGCACTTTACCACTTTTGACCTATTAGCGCTGTGCAGCTCTTGGCTTGGGCGCATAAGGTTGCCAATCTGCGGTCTGTCTGCCTAGGTACTAAGGTATCTATTTAGTAAGTACCAAGATTAGTAATAGTATCTCAGTAACGCAGCCTTCCTTCCCGGGTTTAGCGGCACTTATCAAGCCTCTCGCTGCCTTTTTCAACCGTGACATTAGGAGGCTATTTAAACCGCGCCAATTACAAGACTAACCTTTCGTATCACATATAGTATCGTCGTCGGATTACTGATTTTAAAGACACAGGCTACTTTAGGCTTTCATATATTTTTGTTAGCGGCCCTACTCGCATAGCTTATATTTTCTCAAGGCTGTATTGCTGCTGACTATTTGATCTCAGCCCTGCACCATGACTCCAAGCCGCCAGCCGCGATGATGGCCTGCACATTGGCCGGCAGATCGCCTACTTTCTCTACCCAGGTCTCTCCTTGCTCGCCCTCCCGCACCTCGACGACGCTACGCTCTATGCCCCAAGCAAGCGTCCAGCCCGTCCGGCGCGTTAGTTGATGCCTTGGAACCCCGGCAGACGGTGAAGAGGCAGGAAAGCAGACACGCAGACGTTCGACGAGCCTAGGTAAAGTTAATGTCATCATGGCGTTATTGATGCAATTCCTCGCAAAAATATTTCCAAAACTCCCGGCCACAACCAATGGGATCTGCTTTGCTAGTAGTGCGGTCGCAGCTGGCATTTTGTTAGTGTTATTTCAGCATTTTCGGAGTATGTCAAAAGTTGCCAAGTCATTTTTTCGGAGCAGCCTGATACAAACATCTTCTTTGGGTAGCTGATGACTCCCGTCGGTTCTAAAACGGGAATTCAAAGCGAAAAAGTAGTGCTTGCCTGTTCTCTTGAAGATCCGGTACCCAGGTTATATCATCCGACAAGTATGTCGTTTGGTCTTGCAATGCTATCGAAACTGGGGTCGTAGTTTTCCGTGCAGGCCTGTGCCATGTCTTGCTGAGAAACGTTATTCTGGTAGGTCAACCTTCCTGGATATAGGGCATCGGTACTTATGTTATCAGCGTCGCAGAAGAGAATCTCGCCGGTAATCTTCTTTGGAAAGCCTGCGACAATGTCAGTTGCAGGCATGGCGGCACCCTCGACCGATTCAACCCGGTCGATGAGACTGTCAAGCTGCTGTATGATGTTTCCCAGCTTGACTTGGGTGGTGTTCTCTAGGCCAGTGCCATATCCATACTCCACGCCAGACCAGTCGGCTGGCACCTTAAAACCGTCGGGCCCAGAGATGGTGCCGCGGAGAGCACTAGCAGCTACGACTTCAGCGCTGGCCAGATAGGCCTGTGCTGTTCGCGCACTCATACGCCCCGGAAAGTTCCTGTTGCTACTACTAATCCCCACCTCGCCAGGCTCCAGCAGTCCTGCACCTAGTACAAAGCTTTAGTAACTACACCTGTTAGATATGTTGGGGATTCTTGCAAGTCCAATACACGGGCCACAGCCAGAGGGCAGCGGCTGTGCACCAGCATCGAGTAGGGTCTGCCAATCCCCAGCGGCTTCAGCAGGCGCCTGTTCCCGTGCTGAAGCTGCCGCAATGTAGAGTGACACTCCATCGGCAACTTGCGGCTTGGCACCGGGATTGGCACTGGCTGCGTCTCTGAAGACCTTTGCAGCTGCCTTGAAATCTGAAGCACATGAGGAAGTGCAAGAGACGATGCTATGATATAATGAGTTAACGGGCTTGGCGACTCCAAGACAAGTATCCTACTATGCGCGGTTAATTCTAATATTTTTGGGAGCAAGCTCGTTTAATGGCGTTGCGACTTTGGGTGTGTTTGGGCCCGAGACATAAGGGGAGAGAGAAGATAGGTTGAGGTAGAGTTGCTTTGCATATACGGTATCGGGGTCCGCCTTAAGGGGGTTAATGAGCAACCTATCTATCCTTTCATGGTTGATACGTTGTCGAGTTGTCCGGTCGTCCAGCATTTCTGCCTCGGTCGCCTTGCCTCGCAGCCAACGTTCTAGGGTTTGGTCGATAGGAAATACGGCAGAGAGGCCTCCCCACTCGCATGCCATATTTGCAATGGCCATCCGGCAATCCATTGGTAGGCTCTGCAGCGTCTCCTCGGAGCCGGCGAATTCGATCGCATGGTTTAGCACGTCGTTCTTGAAAAGCCCGCACAATGCGGCGATCACATCTTTGCCCCGTACTCCGGGCGGCAGCGTCCCCAAGAAGTTCACCCGCGCCACGGGGGGGCATTGCCACCAGGTCTGTGACAAGGCCCATATGGTACTGGCATCTATCCGTACAATTGGGGTTCCGAGGCATCCCAGCGCACCATAATGCACCGCATGAGAATCCGAGGCAACAACCATGGTGCCTGGCCATGCGAATCCCTCTTCTACGACGATTTGATGTCCGATCCCCCTTCCAGCGGGATAAAAGCTGAGGCCATGTTCAGCAGCAAATGCCTGTACCTGGGCATATTTGTGCAGATTGGACGGGCCGGTGTTTTGAATGTCGTGACCTAGATAGATAACGGTCTGCTCCGCATCGTGAATCCTTGTGGCTCCCATAGACCTGAACTTATGCGACACCGGCGCAGTGTTGTCGTGAGTCATACAATGCTGTGGGCGACAAGTAAATGTAGTCGCCACTCCGAACAAGCTTTCCTTCAGGGAGGCCAATTGCGTAACGTTGTACAATCTTTTCCGTAAGAGTCTGTGGACGTCGTGGTGTGGAGGGAGAGGAGGAGGAGGGTCGAGCGCATGTCGTTATGCTAGACGAGCGGGAGTATATGGATAGGAAGTCTGATGGAAAGCAGCGATGAATTCTCCTGCTTCGTAGTTTCCATCTCAGTACGCCAAATGATTGACCCCACACAAACGGAACCTCCAATCTTTAGCTTCAGAAGAGGATAACAGGGGAGTTTTTACTCACTGATATAAGTGTCATATTAGCAGGCGCTGCCAACATCGATACCTATCCCTTTGACCGCCACGAACGCTCCAGCCACTTTGTTGGCCCAGTTTAATTCTGTCCTAAGTCTCGCTCTATTACTACTAATAGATTTACAAGATCTGGGTTGAGGGTCGACAAGATATTCCTATTAGAACTGTACAAATACGGTATAGCAGCGTATTTACTGTTATCAGTTTTGGAGGAGTGCATCAAGCGAAGCTGTGATTGGCTATAGGAAATCTTGGCATGTATTGGAGCGTTCGTGGCCAGCAAAGGGATAGTGTACATGTTATTATTGTATAAGCCTAACTCTCTATAACCCAGGCGTCGCAACTCCATTGACGTATACACGCTTTTACCATATGCCCGGCCAAATGAGTTGATTGAAACTAACGTCGACATCATTCCTCCCTTGTTCCTTGTTCGGGTTAGGTTTTGAGAACTGACTCAACTCGATTATGCAATTTTGAAGTTACAATCAGTTAGCTTAAACTAAAAACGAGGATGCATCGTACACGTCTTCAGGTTTCTTGTTTTACATACCTAACCTCTTTCAGGAGCTGAGGATGACTCTGTACTGCATATGCACCTACCTGGGCACTTACCCATTACATGTAGGTAGATACTTATGCAGCAACAACCTGTTCTCCACAACTCTTCGTTTCCCTTCGCATAACGTGGGGTAAATTATTCCAAGTTTATCAGATCTAATACAGTACGAGAGGTTTAATCATCACGATGATTGACCTGATTATCATTTAGCAGCATAGCGACTACAATATCCACCACGAGGCAACGTAAGTATCACGTGACTATTACCCAGGAGCATATCATCTGGTAGTAAAATGAGCATCTGTTCTAATTAGCGAAAATCAGCCATCTATTCTCGCCGCGATATCTATATTTCATCCAAGTCCGCATCAGGCTGAGTCGCCTTAACTGGCCCAGTTATAAAAGCTTGCTCTAGCTTAACAAACATATATGCCCATCGAACCATAGTCCCCCCTTGGATCTGCTCAACCCATGTATTCACCATCTTCGTCCATGCCCCTATATCGCATTGCGTAAGGGCCTCGTAGAAGTCAATCTTGACTTGGCTGTTGTGTACAGGCCACTCGGGCCAGAGCCCTGTCAGCCTCGTCTTGTACACCTCGCGCGGCTGTGTTGTCTCGTACTCCATCCTACGCTCCCAGTAGAGCGGGCACTTGCCTTCGTTATCTAGTTGAAGTGAATCAGCGTCTTGCCCCGCAAATTCAAGGTCTGAGGGCGTCTCCTCTTCATAACCGTCCCGTATTGGCTCTTTTAAACGATCCTTGCCTTGGAGAAATCTGGCCTTATAGGTAGGCATCCATACCAGCATGGTAGAGACGCATTCCCAGTCCACAATAGCTGTGATATCTCCCTTTTCATCCACTAAGATATTTTGCAGGTTCAGATCATCGTACTAGAGAACGGTTGGTAGCGGATCTATCTCATCGGCTATAACAAGGGCTAGCTTGGGGTTTGGAATTAGCTTCAGATTACAATAATCTACTATGGCTTGCCTAGGTCCTTGAAGGTCCGATTGGATCGCTTCTGGCCTTGCAGGCTGGCTTGGGTCTATATATACAACTGCCCTCGGGGGTCCTAACCTCCGATCTCCGCGCTTGGTTACACAATATATAAGAGGGCTGAATAGCGTCATTTTCGTGAGTTGAGACATGAGGCCATACGAGGTCGTACAGCCGAAGTGATTCACCGAAGTGTGCCTTCAACCGGGCTACACCTAAGGCACTAGTGTTCAGCGTGTGTGACATCGGCCTCAGGAAAAATCTTGGGAAGGAGGGGAAGCAGGCCACCGGCCGATGCTAGGGTTTCCTCAGGTCTTCCTTGTCTTCCTCACTTTCCGCTCTTTCGATCGCTTCTATTTGCTCTAGAATAATGAGATTCAACCGAGAAGATAGCCAGGCATAGCTGGAGCGGAAAGGGCCGCGGGAGACGTCATATTTGAGACGATACGCTTGGAAGAACTCATAGGCCACAAGCGTACCAGGAGCAACTGGTATGGGCATCCTTGCCGCTTCTTCTGTGGCGCTTGGGTGGAGGGTTCCTATCTCTTTGAATGCTAAGTGTAATTTGCCATGGCAGAATAGCTTAGCCTGGATCTCGGCGATTCGTTTCGTCATGACCTCTTTCTGAGTCATCGACATAGTTCGCCATTTCTTGTAAGCCGGCGAACCGGGCATAAGCTCCATCAAGATCCACTCGAACCCTATCTCATTATTTCTGGTGTCGTCAAATGCGATTACCTTTGGAGCAGGCACCGATGTATGATACCGCAACCATATCAGGGTGGTTACCTCGCCACGTGTCTTGTGGTAAGGATAAACAGGTAGGGTAACCCTCATCAGCATGGACTGGTCCGCGTAGTCGACGCGATAAAGCTTGTTGAACGCCCTTGCCGCGTAAAAGGAAACGCGACACGAATCTTCGGGAGGAATCCGCAACTGTTGGCGAGAGACATTTTCGATTGCAGAGATCGATGGCTCCCGAGTCCTCCGCGGTGATGTGTGGAAAATGCCAAACTCCCATCCTAAGCCATCTTGGCTATCACAAAGATTTTCGGCCATGGTCATGAAATTAAAGGGGAAAACTGCGCTTTGACGTAGTAGAGAGAAGAAGTTAGAGGTAGAAGCTGAATAAATGACAAATCCCATGCCAAATTGCGCCCTGAAAAGTACCCGAAGGGAATGCGGTTGGTCGGCTGAGTGGGCTAATTATAGGGGAAATGTCTTGAAATTATAGTGTACCGTTGTACATGGAGCAATGTTTTCCATAAACAACCATACCTACCAATCCACGAGGCTAGCAAAAGGGTGGGTCTTCTGGTTGGCCCTGCCAACTAGACAGTGTTCTTGCTGTCGTTCCGATAAATTTCCAACAGATCCTCTCATTTCTCCCATACTGACGGCTTCCAAGTGTTTTCTTTTTTTTTTTTTTTTCTTTGGACGACGAAAACAGGGGAATAAATAATGGCTCCTGTAAGAAGATTAGGGCGATGTTGGACTGGCTACATGTGAAGAATACTAGAATAAATGTTGTGCCAATGTATCTGGAAGCTTTCTATGTCTGTGTCTGAAATTATACCTAGTCTTCTCTTTGTCCGCTTCGGCCCTATTACAGAACTGATGGTGAAATTCGTCGAATACACTGGCAGTGGGACGGCTAATAAAGGGGGGCTATAGGTTTTGTGATAGGCCAACCTCGGGCTTGACGGTACAACCCAAAATGTAGCTAGAGTGAGCCCTCGGCGGCAAGCCTATCCCATTCTAGATATATACAATTGGGATTACGTGAGTTCGTTATTCTATTGCTCGGCTAGTATGTCGAGAGCCTATATAGTACGAACGCTTTTCCTCGTCTAAGCCGCCAAACCTGGCTATATTGTCATCGGGAAGCTCCCGTATATAATTTCTCTGGCCGAAAACTATTTGGCCATTGGTTGGACGAAGCGAAGGTAAGGTGTGACTGTGTGACGGTCTGTCAGACAAACATTCAGGAAATAGAGCGTTCCCTTGAATTTCTCATGTTGTATTTTGAAGCAAGAATATGCTATCAAATCTTTACGAACCAATATTATGAAAACACATTTTGATGTGTTTCGATGTGATTTTCTGTTACCTATCAAATATTGAAACTCTCTATATTCATGTTGCCTTTACTCATACTCGCTTAATCATGGAGAAAGCAAGGAATTCTCTTCCCTAACGATAAACTTATGTACTTCACCGAGACAGAAAAGACGCGTTGGAAAGGTGCGAACCACAGACCGGATATGCAGGGAGTAAGTAGTCGTCATTAGTACTTTCTCGGCACGCTAAAAAAAAAAAAAATGTAGACCACAGGCGGAGAGCCCCAATTCTATAATTTGAAGATTCAAGTTAACAGAGGGTCTTTTATCTCTACCCTCAAAAATCTTGACGGGACCGTAGCTGGGCCGGTGTTTGTGCAGGTGAGTACAGTACCAAATACGGAAGAAGTTAGGAATGAATTCATGTGCAAGAGAACTCAGATAACCATCGTTTCCTTTTCGCCTGTTTTGCAAGTCAGGGCTTCCCTCTATAAACTTGTATCGAAGAATCGGCCGTCCAGGCTGTTAGCATAATTACCTGTCTGACCAGGCGGAGTTCAAGATCTGGCAATAGATAGCCTCAAATACGGATCTAGCTTCGGATAGTGAGAACGATGACGTTCGCGGCTCCGTGAGCCATTACGCAACAATCACAATCTTAGTACCCGTTTGGTCTCTTTCTATTAGTGAACCTCGCAGCTTTTGACCAAAGTCACGATTAGTATCATATTTGCATATAAACCCTCAAGATGGTTTAAGGTTACCATGGAGCTGAGGTGACTGAACCAAAAGAGCATTTGTATAGAGTCGTGAAGTGCAAGCACGACCCTGCCGGGCATACCCACGTGCGAGGCAGCCTTTATCATACCTTCCACAATTACGTCTACTGTCTTGAGTCATTTTCGCCTAATCGGTGAAGCATTGGTCCCAGTTATGGAATGCGAGGTTGGTTTATATGTATACGAAGACTCTCAACAAACTAAAAATCGATGTCTAAGCCTAGTATACTGTAAGAGTACATGAAATTTAGAATAAAAGCCAGTATAGCTTTGAATGTGCCTTCAAGGCCGCCGCACTGACGCTCTAACTTTGAGCACCGTATCCAAGTCTATTTCAAGTTTTTCCTAACAGTGCATCTCGATACACAGTAGCTGAAGACGTCGTTGACCATTCATATTGCAGTTGCCTTGTCACGATCATCCTCGACGCAGATGGCTACACGTCAGCAGTTTGCAAGCGCGTAGTTTCATCGTCAGCTGTATCGGGCATAACTGAACTTTGCAATCAATGAACTCGTAAACTTGGCACCTTCAGACCAGATCCTGACGTGAGCTGGACTCATGTAATTAGTATTTAAGTCCAGCTTATATCTCGAGCAGCCTGATCTGATCTACCTCCCTTTCACTCTTAACAGGCTGCTTACTAACAACTTATCTCCCTATTGCCAAAATTCCTATATCCTAAACTACTCGTAGCAACGCCGGTCTAAACATGCGGGCTATCGGACTCCTTTTAGCCTTCGGCCTCTTGGCCCAGGTGTGGATGGTCCACGCACAAACCACTACTACAACTACGGACACCACCACTACAACTACAGACACCACCACTACAACTACAGACACTACTACTACAACTACAGACACTACTACTACTACTACCTCCTCTACCACCACTTCCACAACCGAGAGTACCACCTCTTCACAACCGCTAGTACTACTTCTTCTACAACCGAGAGTACTACCTCTTCTACAACCGCTAGTACTACCTCTTCTACAACCGCTAGTACTACCTCTTCCACAACCGAGAGTACTACCTCTTCCACAACCGAGAG